>WTSP01017502.1:211639-254055 GCA_025331215.1 Actenoides lindsayi | reverse complement strand
AGGATGGGGCTTCCACCACCTCTCTGGGCAACCTGTGCCAGTGTCTCACCACCCTCCTGGGGAAGAAATTCTTCCTCATGTCTAATCTGAATCGATCTGTCTCTAGTTTTAATGCATTCCCTCTGGTCCTGTCATTGACTGACAACCTAACAAGTCCCTCCCCAGGTTTCTTGTAGCCCCTTCAGATACTGGAAGGCCACAAGAAGGTCTCCCCGGAGCCTTCTCCTTTCCAGCCTGAACAACCCCAACTCTCTCAGAAAATACGTTGATTATTTACAGGCAACATAGGCTGTCTGCTTATCTAACAGAACAACAGTTGTGTAAGCACCCCTGGTAAGTGACAAGTCACATGATTTGAGTTTGGGTTCAACTCAGCTGGTTCTTGTTTCTTAATGGGTTGCTGTTCTCTTGTAGGCACCATCAAGGAGTGCTTGATAATTTGAAACAGCATTTCATCTTTGTCTTTTCATGCTTTATTACTTTGTTACAGCTTCCAAAGCCTCCCAAACTGCCAGGGAAATAGCTTCCAGTGGTAGTTCTCTGCACTAATTGCGCAGTTCTGCGTTGAACTGGCCTGGTGTTAATGGCTCAACAGGAGTTTTCCTGGTGAGCGTGCTTGCCCTTATGCATGAACAGCTTCCCGTAGATCAGTTTGCAGACCTCAGCTTTTAATGGGCCACAGAAACTTGGGAGTGCTTTCAAGAACATGGATGTAACACAGAGGAGTGGCAGGATGGGGGATCAGAGGCAGCAGTCACAAGCAAACATATGTATATGTGTGTGTGTGACAGAAAATACATTCCCTGGAGGAAAAAAAACCCCTGGATTGCGTTCCTGAGGAACTGGGAATACAGAAGTTCCTACACCAGGACCAGAGGATTGGAACTGAGTGCGTGGTTAAGCATTCAGACCCTGCAGAATATTAATGCCCATCTTTTGTGCCATATCAGTTCCTGTATTCTGGGAGCTGTTCTTTTGAACTGCAGGTCTTCTGGAAGTAAGATAACAGGAAAAAAAAAGAAAACAAATCTAATTTGTCCTGGATAGGAGTTGATACAGAATAAAAAAAACCAAACTAGATTTCCTGTAGTGTTCCATTTGCTGCCTCTCTGTAGTTGTACTAAAACCTGTTGTTTGGAAGATAAATTGAGAGTGGCAGTATAAAAAAAAGGCTAATGAAATACATGATTTCTGGCTCATTTGTTGGAAAGGAGAAAACATGAGAGGTTTCAGTGTTTGGAATTCATTAGTATTTCCATTATCTACTCTATCTCCTTTTTTTCTTGCTCTTTTTCTTTTCTAGTATAAGATTATTTTCTTCCTTTCCTGTTTCTTCATCATCCTCTCTTTTACTGCTTCCACAGTACTCCCCATGGCCTGGAAGAGCTCCCTTGCCCCACACCTCAGCTCCCCAGTTCAAGTGCCAGAAAGTCCTCTTGTTTTTTCTCTTCAGTCGTGTACTTTTAGTGGCCTGTCTGTCAGATCTGTTACAACATATCTAAGATTTGTTTTCTTTTCAGGACATACTGAACTATATAAGGAGAGCTAAATAAGCATGGAAAACTGTCTTAGTATGACTGTGGCTCCACAGTAGCTGCCCTGGGATGTTTGTTGATAGTACATGAGTAGAGGTGATCTCCTGGTAGAGGCTTTTGTCTCCTGGGAGATGCAGTTCCCCATTTGAAGTTGGAAACTCCTGAGTTTGGCTCTCTTCCTAGAGGCAGGTTTAGGCTGGAACAGCTAAGTGACATGGCATCTCTGCATGCTGTAAGTACTGCATCCCACACACAGATCCTTCTCTTTGCTAAACGACTAGAACTGCAGATCTTCTTCACAGTTCCTCTGCCATTCTCCATGTGGCTGTTGGGTTTTGTTGAGTGATGACGATAGCTCTGTGCATGAGCAAGCTGTCTAGTCTTTAACCTCTGCTGTAAGCTGGTTTTGATTTTCCTTAATGTAAAGCAAGCAGAGGACAATGGATCATATTGTGCTTGATTAAATTTTCTGAGCAAATGGTTTAATGTCCCCTGTGCACTATCTTAGCCAGATTACTTCACTGTAACCACAAGAGAAAGCTGAATCAGCCAGTAGGCTGAGCCACAGGTAGTGGCTGAATCCAGCTGCTGATGGGAAAGGCATTTTTCCCTTCTTCCCAAATCTTTTCCTGTAGCAGAGCATCCACTGGGAGGGCTGTGGGGGCAATATTACATTGCAAGGACATGGGTCTCATTCTCTGACAGCCTCCCATGACTTCATAATTTATAGTATAATAAAGTGAAAATCATATGTTGCCATTTCTCCTCCTGGAGTGGGCAAGGCAACACTGCTGCTGCCCTGGGAGGCAGGATGTTATCTCTGATTTCAGAGGCTGCTTTGGAAAGAAAGGGAGAATTGTTGAGTATTGTTTATATGGAAAGAAGCAACGTGACTATTAAAAGGAGGAAAAGCAATCTACCAGTGCACAAGTCCTAAACACAAACTGCTGTTTAGTGTGTATGTTTGAAAGAGACTTTATCCTTCTATTCTTGGTTTCTAGTGTCTGAGGAATGCTGTTTAATGGAATGGGGCAGACAGGGTTAAGCCGAGGCATGGATTTAATTCCTTACCTCTATGAAAAAACCCTCCACAGTTCTTGCTGAACTTTGCATGGTGAGAGGGAAGAGATGGGGACAGGAATTTAAGCGTTACACTCCGTTTACAAAAAAAAAAAAAGGAAGGAAACCACTCACAAAGGTGATACTATTTGCAGGCATTTCTGCCTTTGCCTGGGCACTGATGTAACTCGAGTGTTTGCACCGTTACTTTGCTCACAGTGTATGGCCAAGAACACAAGCAGCATGGAAGGGATTATCCACGGATCTAACTGCTCCCCCTTGGCTGTGGCCAAACTGCCGGTCACAAGGCAGCTCTTGTCAAATACGGTAGCACGTGCAAAAGCAGGACAGGGTGGGAAGCTGCTCTGGAGGCAGAGGATGGGAGAAGGGGTGGAAAGAGCAGCATGTGGTTGCAGAGGGTGGTGACGAGGGTGGCATTTGGTAGCTTACAAAGCTGGAACTCTGAAGAGATCTCCAACTGGACATACCAATTGGAAAACAGAGGGATGCCCCTGGAGATAAAAGGGCAAATAATCAGCAACGTCAGACTCAAGAGAAGCCCAAAATATGCTGTTTGAGTATTTGTGGCCCTCTTGGACCCTCTTGTTCCATCAGCTTTGACATTTTTGGTTCCCCACGGTTCTAGCAGCCCAGGAGGACTGAAGATGCTGCAGTACCTTGGTGTACCTGGGGTTGTGTTGTTTACAGCATTCTGCTCTGCCACCTTTGGTTGCGTGACAGCGTGTATTGTCATGCACCTTCATGCAGAGATTTGTGCCATATATTCCAGTACATCATACACAGATAGTGGGGAGCACATGTAAGAGAACTCCTCTTATTATCAGACAGAACCAGCTCTTTACTTGGTGACTGAGAAACAAGGTGTTCAGATTGGATTGGTGCAGGTATGTAACCTAGATCCTCACCACACTCACGACAGCCATTTGTATCAGGCTTGTGGGACAAGGCAAAGAGCTGTATTTTTAATGTTGGAAAGTCAGTACTGATAGTCCTTCTGCACCTAGGTAATTTTCTTCTTTTTAACTCTTGACTAACCTCCAAATACAGCCCCATTTCACTCCACACTTTAGGAAGTTAGCTGGGCTCCCTGGGAACTGTGGAGTTTGAGCCATGTCAGGATTTCTTCAGTGCAGGGAGCTTGCCATTATGGAGCTTGTTTGGCTGCTCTGTTTAGTCCAGACCTATTCCAGCTGCTTCCCACTTCTCAGCTGATACAGGCTCTTGATATTTTCATAGCTAGGTAAATGCTGCCAGCAAATCCTTATCCCCTTTACCTCCCCTTTCCTCACACACACACAACTGACAGGAAAATAAGCACTAATATGTCATCTTTAAAATAAGATGAGGACATGGTTTCCCTATGAAGTAGTGGAAACACTGACATCATGTTTGGAACAGCCTTTTTCCCCTTTCCCCTTCTAATTGCACCGAGGTTTTTAAAGCCAGGGACAAAAAGAAAAAATAAAAATCTTCCTTTCTGGACTGGGAGAAGGTTCCCCATAGGCTGCTGTTTGTCTGGGCTTGGCAGGACTCACGCTGCTCCTTTTGCAGTTCATTGACAAATTACGAGAACCAGGAGCTGGGAACTTAGGCAGCAAAGGGAGAAAGGAGTGCAAATCAATTGGTGAAAGAAAAGGAGGAGGAAACATTATTTATGGAAAGTTCTGTGGCTGGTTCCTTGTTTCTGTATGATATTCTTTTTCTTTCCACTTTAAAGGAAATGGCTCCTATAGCAAGAGTGACTCACTCATCAGATGTTGCCAGTGATGTGGGTTTGCCAGTTACTTATTATGTTAACCTTTTATCACAGCATGGTGCAAGTGCACAGTTCCAGATAATACCCCAGATGTGAAGGCAGAGGAGGAGAACAGCAGGAGGTGGAAAAACCATCATTTTTTGTACGCATTGGTCTTGTGTGTCTGCGATGAGACGCAGCTCTGAGGGCAGTTTGAGCTGACCTGGAATGGTATGGAGAGGTTTGTCCCCTCTGGCACTGTCCACACAACACACAGCCTGACTTCCACAGGGGTTTGGAGTTTCATTGTCTTGACAAAGCAGAGGCAACTCCCTCAGGCACAGTGACAAGCCAGGTACAACACCTTATCTCATCACAATTTTTTGTGCTGGTTTTGAAGGCACCTGCTTCTGAGTTCTGCAGAGCTCTTCATGGATCCCCCAAGGATCCCTAACTCTGCTGGGGAGAAATTAGCCTTGTGCTAACAGAGGAAAGGGAAGGAGAGAAAGAATAGAAGAGACTGCAAGTAATGTAAGCAAGTGATCTCACCAGTTTCCCTTCTTTCCTCTTTTTCTGTCTCCACTTGATATAAAATGACAGCGAAATACAACAAAGAACAGATAAATGGATCAAGATATGATGTCTGATCAGTCTGAGGGAAGCCCAAAAGTCACAAAAGGAGTCAGAACTCAGCAAAGAAAGAAAATGGGATGCTTTTCAGGAGAGAAGCTGATTTTGCTTACTGTCTGCGTTGCCTCTTCTGAAATAGTTGCACTTGCAAATAATACTTGAATTGTCACTGTTCTGAAATACTTGCAGACAGTGTGTTTTAGACTCAGCAGTAACAAGACTACACCAAATGTGGTTAGTGCTAGAGAACTGATATTACACTATCCCAGTCAAATTAACCCAAATAGAACCTTCCAGCAGTGGCCAGAAGCTGTTCTGCAAGAAGAACTGGCTGAAGACTGCTGGTTCTGTAACACCCCTGAAATGGTCTAAGTACCATCACTACAGCAGTGCTACATCTGCACTGCTTATTGAAGGAGGTCTGGGAAATGAGGGAGGGCAGTCAAACATGGACTCTTGGTCATCCAGGCTGCTTTAAGTCTCTAAAGTAAGAAAAACCTAATGTTAGAACTGAATTGGTTCCTTGTCCTCCCTGTTCAGCGGTAAAAATCCAGTCCCTGGAGTAACTTCAAATCCCTTGGTGTGGCTTGACAGAGGCTTTTTCACAGTTCTCTTGATGTCATCCCCACTTCCTAGGTGCATATGCTGGAAGGTGCAGCACAAGACAAGCCTGAGAACCTTTTAATCCAAA
The DNA here is from genome assembly GCA_025331215.1 of Actenoides lindsayi. Classification (NCBI taxonomy): domain Eukaryota; kingdom Metazoa; phylum Chordata; class Aves; order Coraciiformes; family Alcedinidae; genus Actenoides; species Actenoides lindsayi. Next base: position 248,384 of record WTSP01017502.1, on the reverse strand, counting down.
CTGGCAGGTTTTCCTACTACTCATATCATCTAATGTCTCAGGACTGTCAGAATAACTCCATCTGATAAAAGTCTGCACACCTTTTCAAGGTGGAGTTGGACTGCTCTGTTTAAACACAGGCATCCCAAGAGCAGTAGTGATCTGCTCTCCAAAAGAAACCAGAGTGACTCAGAAATCTTTGTGCTTATTTTTATAACAGTCTCAGATATCTAGAGGTGTATTCACTCCAAGTTTGAAGTTCAGAGTTTGTCCCCTCTCAGAGGTGCCATTGCTACAGGATATGGGTGAAGTTCTCTAAAGCGTATCAGGGAATTGATCAGACTTTAAATAAAAGCTGTTAAAAATGCTTTTAACCCAGAGAATTTAATTTAGTTGCTTTAGAGCACGCAACTGCCAGAACCTGTTAGTGCAGCAACTGGGAGGAAAAGGAGGAGTGTGCACAAGTGGGGTGCCTAGGAGGGTCATAGGCTCTTTAAAAATGATTAATGCTGTAGAAGATGAATGTGTGCACCTTGAAGGTTCATGGAGAGAAGGTACAAAACATTTGTTTTGGTGCTTTACGAGTGACTGACACCATAGTCAGAAAGGAATAGAGCATGTAAAGGTGAGTGCTGTGATTGTAGTTAAATATCCTACAGGAAAATACTCTTGATAAACTTTTCTCAGCATGCTCTGGTCCTGTTAGTGTTATTTTATAGCTTAGATATTACACACATTAGAATCATGCACAAAACCAATCCCTTTGTTGTAGCCATAACAAGGAGACGTGGAAGCAGGAGGCAGGTTTAATCCCTGTATCTAATATATCCAAGGTTTGGGGTTGGTGTTGTTTAATCCCTGTATCTAATATATCCAAGGTTTTGAGTTGTTTTTCTTTGATTTGATGAAATGGAAATTCAAATGTTACTTTGACAGTGCCATAGGAAAAATCTAAAGTGAAGGACTGTAAATAGAGTTTGAGCTGACCTTTCAGCTTGGAAGTTAGGGGGAGGAATGAAGCCAGCGTGAGTGCTCGCTTGAATCTGGAGGGAAAACATAACATTTAAGAGACTCTTTTTTAAACTGATATTGTCATTTGTAATGCCCCATCCGAAGGCCATTTGTTGTTGTGTTTGAGATATCAATTCAAAACACACTCTTATTTAACACAAAACTACTTGCCATCCTCTTTTCTTACCCCACCTCTCCCTTTCTCTTGCCTTTGAATTCTCTGCAGTAATTCCTGAATGCGGGTTGGAAATGAAGCTGTTTACCAGTTACCAGCCTAGGCAGATGAGAGGATTTGGTAACAAAGCTGGAGGCAGCCAACTCAGTGTCTGCAGCGGGGAGCGTTCCTCCTCGCTCGGTTCTGGGCTTGCCTGGAGGTTTTAATTAAATCTGATACAGTGGTTACTCACAGGAGCCCTGTTGTGCTCGGCAGAATCACATCTCCAAAAGCAGTATGGGCACTTGCTCTGCTCTTTCAGGCAGCATCCTGAACAGCCTCTGGAAGATGTTTACCATAGACCCTCTAAAGCAAAGTGCTCTGAGGCGAGTGAGACACGGGGTGAGTGTCTGAGAAAATTCCCCAGCACTGGAAAGTGGGAGAGTTGCCGACAGATCTTTTCCTTTGCATTCCCTTTCCCTGGAGTATCATAAATGATCATAAATATTTTTAGGCTTGTGGTAGTTCTGGGAGATATTATCCTAGTTTTGTGCACAAGATCTTGGATGAGCATCTGTCTAGAGAGGTAGTGTTTGATGCCGGGAAACATTTGATCAAGCCAGGCTAGAAAAGAAGAGTCTTTGGAAAATTAGTGAAGCTAGCAGCCAAATAAAAGGCATTGTTTCATCGTGTGTTTATAGAAAATTACCCTGGCTTTCTGCTCTGTGCTCTTGCAGCTTTGTGTTCCAGAGCACTGCACGTGAGCCCTGCTTAGTGCTCGCTCTGGGTTGCTTCAGATTGCTATGATAAGCTAACTGTGTGCTTTTGCTTGTTGACTACACTCTTGTTCTGTTCATTTTTCCTTTTAATTCCTGTTACAATAAGTGCATTTTCAATGGAAAGTGACTCTTTTGATGGCCAAAGCTTTATAAGCCTCTTCTGCTCCTGGAGCCTTGAAGCCAGTGGAATTTCAGGTGGCTGACTTGACGGCTGGGAGAACCAACTGCACCATGAACAGATGAATGCATCAACCTAGCTGTAACCCCACTGGTTAGTGGTAGCCAGGCTAAAAAGCTGTACCAGTGACAGCCAGAACATCCTACCAACTAGGATATATATTCCACAACTGAGATCTGTTTCACGTTTTTATTTCCAGTGTCTCTGTGCTGGTTTCCCACTTGGTAGAACCCCTCAGAACAGCCTACACTTCTTAGCAGAGCATCCTGAGCAGCCTCTGAAGATGATGTTTGTTGTGCTCTAGGTGGCAACATCTTCAAGAAGTCCCAAAGGATCTATTACCTGCTTAAACAGTGACTAAAATATTGTACTCATTAGCTCTATTCCAACGTGTCCTCTCCACACTTGTCAAAACTGTAAAGGAAGTGATGATTTATATCTGGCCGTAGGATACTCAGACCATACATTCTGCTGCTAGTTTTCCCTTTCTATTAATGCATTGAAATACAAGAAACTTTCAAGCAAAATTCTGGACCGGGGAAAAGGCAATGTAGAAAATTACATTAACAGGAGCGAAGCCAGGATTTCAAGTATTTTCACCTCATTTTGATGTTTCAATCCCAAGTAGTACATCAGGAGCTCATTTGAAGTTAGAGGAGCTGTGGTTATTCATGCTTGAAAGCAGGGAATTCAAATATTAGTCAATGATTAGCTAGTTAAATAGTCAATTATTAGTCAAATATTAGCTAGTTAAAACACTCTATAAAGTTTATGTGGAGATATTTCCTTTCAGGTCTTTTTCTTCCTCTAGACCATCTCCTTATTGTGCCATTTCTAATTCAACAGTTTATTGTCAATTTTTCTCTTTTAACTTGTTTCTGAGTAAGTTCAAAGCAGCCTTCATCCCTGCATTCATAACTGCAGTTACCATCACTTGTGGCATCCCAAGACAAAGCTTGACAATACATTTGATGTCTTTTATCAATGAAAATGAGGATAGGCTCAACGTGTTAATGGGACTGCTGAAAAATGGTGTGATTTAATTCTGTCTCTGAATGCTTTTGGCATACATACCTTTATTTCAGGTGATTCCACACCTCTAGGATAACAAATCTCTCTTTCTCAGGATGTTACAATGCAATGGGCTGATACGCTTCCCTGTAGCTTCCTCTTGAATTTTAATGATGTGCTTTTTTGTCAGTCTTTCAGTATCAGAGAGTTCAGTGCTGTCCTAGCAGCTCTTCTATCATAGATCTGTGAATTCAGCGAGTGGTTTGATCTAGCTTATTTCAGGGGGAGGAAAAAAAAAGCTCCTCTATCTTTCATGAAATGAAAACACTCTGAGCACTGTCAGCCCGGTGCATAGTAACTTCACTCCTGCCTTAAGCATCCCAGTTTAACGTAAAAATTTTCCACCTGAGGGTTTTTTGGAGGTGGGTGACTGGGTTTATTTTTCTTACACTCCAGATTGTCTTGGAAAAGTCTTCTAGAACACAGGGAGTTCAGCATCGCCTGGGAACAAGGCTCAGGGAACGCAGGACATTACCAGGTCTCTGGAGTCTGAGCTGCTATGCCCCTAATGAAAGAGGGTGATCAGTATTGACCAGACACACACAGTTTAATACTAAATGGGAAGGATAAATTTGTTTGAAAACAACAACTGTTGGCTTTGGCAGACCTCTGGGGGATGTTGTACCTGGAATCTGCAGGTGTAAGAGACTGTAAAATGGTTACTCCTGTGTTCTTCAGGAAGAAGGGCTGTAGGCTAGAGACAAGTGTCCTCTCTCCTGGGGGCCACTCTCTTTTCAGTGGTGCCCTGTGGGAGGATGAGGGGCAATGGTCTCTAACTGAGACACAGGAAGCTCCACCTCAATAACTACTTTCCTATGAGGGTGATGGAGCCTGGACCAGGCTGCCCAGAGAGATGGTGGAGTCTCCTCCTTTAGAGACTTTCCAAACCTTCCTGGATCTGTTCCTGTGTGTCCTGTCCTGGGTGATCCTTCTCTGGGAAAGGGGGGTTGGGCTCGATCTTCACAGTCCACTCAATGTCTATGATTCTGTGATTTTAAGAGTACATTTTTTTAAGTGCACACTGCTTAACTGACATCCAGCTTTGTAATTCCTAGTTTTGCACACTCAGACCTTCATGGATTTCACTTCAGCTGGCCACATGCCCGTGGAAATGATGCGCTGCCAGCACAGGCAGATTTGTATTTAAGGGCTGACTTTCTGCCTAGAAGACGAGGATTTAAAATCCTTCTGTTATCGGCCGTTGGTTAAAATATCCCTGAACTGAGGGCTTGAGCAGGAGTTCTATCTGTGTACCTGAAGGAAGTTTTTGCACCAGTGCTGGTGGTAGGTCATGGGCTAAATTCATTCATGGAATAGCCTGACTGAATTTGAGTTGTACCAGGAATCAGCTGCTTTGGTTTTGATTTTTGCTAGCTGAATGGACAGATCAGAGGAGCGTGGACGTTAATGTAACATAAGCTTGGGTCTGACTTTACACCCTGCCAGATCCCTGCTGATGACTCCTAATGTGCTTCAGTACCTCAGACTAAGGTATAACCTGGATCTGTGGGGGCACCAGTGACAGCTGTCACCACAGGCCAGCTTGCAGCAGAATAATCTACAATCATTGCCCATTTGCCCTCATTTACAGAATCACAGCACGTTAGGGGTTGGAAGGGACCTCAAAAGATCGAGTCCAACCCCCCTGCCAGAACAGAGTCACCTAGAGCAGGTCACACAGGAATGTGTCCAGGTGGGTTTGGAATGTCTCCAGAGAAGGAGACTCCACAACCCTTCTGGGCAGACTGGTCCAGTGTCTGTGATCCTCACTGTGAAACAGTTTTTCCTTATGTTTACCTGAAACCTCCTATGTGCCACCTTGTACCCATTACCCCTTGTCCTGTCAGTGGATGTCACTGAGAAGAGCCTGGCTCCATCCTCCTGACACTTGCCCTTTACATATTTATAGACATTAATGAGGTCCCCTCTCAGTCTCTTTTTCTTCAGGCTAAAGAGCCCCAGCTCTCTCAGCCTCTCCTCATAAGGGAGATGCTCCACTCCCTTAACCATCTTAGTGGCTCTGCACTGGACTCTCTGCAGTAGCTCCCTGTCTCTCTTGAACTGGGGTGCCCAGAACTGGACACAGTGCTCCAGGTGGGGCCTCACCAGTGCAGAGTAGAGGGGGAGGAGACCCTCCCTCGGCCTGCTGGCCACGCTCTTCTTCATGCACCCCAGGATGCCATTGGCCTTCTTGGTCATGAGGGTGCATTGTTGGCTCATGGTCATTCTCTTGTCCACCAGGACTCTTAGACCTTTTTCTCCAGAGCTGCTTTCCAACAGATCAGCCCCCAACCTGAACTGATCCCTGGGGTTGTTCTTCCCCAGATGCAGCACTTTACACTTGCCCTTGTTGAACTTCATTACATTTCTCCCCGCCCAGCTCTCCAGCCTGGAATTTAGCATGAGCAGCAAAGGTTCCGGTGTCAGAATCTGTGCACGTGTCTCCGTGCTCTGCCGAGGTCACAGCCCAGAGGTACCCAGTCTGGGGGGACCCCAGAGGTTTCCCATGTGCAGGGTCAGACTGTAGCGAGCAGAACCTCGTGCCGTGGGTTGCTGAGTGGGGATCTCTGCAGAGGTTGAGTCTGCAGGTGACTTGTGTGGGGTGACTGGATCTTGCTGCCTTTCTGGCTGGGGTTGGTCTGGGAGTCCTTACAGCCCATTCCCGTGTCCTTTAGGGAAGATATTCTTTAATATAAAAGTAAACAGATGTCTTGGTGGTTTCTGATGTCATAAGTATTCTTTCCTGTGAACTAATACTGCTTTTATTAGCGGGTTCACATCTATTTAAAGAGTTCTTTTATTCCCCTCTCCTTTTGTCATCCCACATGCATGCTGGCTTTCTGGCATCTATTTCACATGTGTAAAGAACGTCGCTCTCCCTGCGCTTCTTGTCAATGCATTAAACTGTTCCTAACGGGATTTCAGGGTCGTCATGTAACCCTGGGATGCGTCTGCTTGGGATTGTGCTGGTCATATGTCTCTGTTAAGAACTCCGCTGACAGCTATAAGCTGTTGGATATTCTGAGTACATTTTTAGGCATGCACACATGCCACTGATGTAAATAGAAGGTTAGATTCCAAGTTGCCGTGAAAAAGAAGTATCAGAAACCGTTCCTTGCAGGCACTCCAGGCAAGAAACTTGCTGGTGGGCAGAGTCCTTCCTTCTGGACAGTCGTTTAAATGGAGGAAGAAATTAGGGATGGGGTGAGAACGGAGAGAGGAACTATAAGTAGGGTGAGAACAGTCTGTGATCGTGCTCTTCCTAAACTCACTCAAGCACTGCTGAGAATTGGATGAGGCTCTGGTTTTTTGTTCTCTGACTAGAATACTGTTTGAACAAGCTCTCTGAGGAAGTGCGTTTGGTCCTGTAAGCCTTGCTGGACCATCAGACAGTAGATTCAGGGTACAGCCTGTATGAGTGTAAGCTCCTGGATTTAGGGCCTGTTTACCTTGCTAAACAAATCGTGGGCAGTTTGCTCCTCCAGATGCCAAAGGACACGGGCTGGCTATGGTCACCCAGCACAGCTGGGGTTTGTGTTGTGTGCAGCTGACTCTTAACACACAGTTACAAGTTTTTGCATGGCTATTTTTCAGTTCAAGATGCTGGAAGTATCTTGAAGCAAGAACTGTGTTGCAGTCCGTATCGAAACTGTTTTCACAGCATGCACATAAAGGTGCTGCAAGTCTTGGGATGTGCCATGAATCCATACTGGGAGTTCCTGAGGGTGCAAAGTCTCTTGTAACAGCTCAAGGTAAGGAAAGCAGCCTGGTCCACTCTTGCCTGTTACCTAATAAGCCTTGGAACCTGTTTTTCCCCGAACTCGGTCAGGGTGTTTCCCTGCAGACTGCTGGTTGGCACAGAACACAGCAGGGCATGGGAGACAGCCAACAATTGCATGGCTTCGACCGTAACCACCAGCACTTCCCCTGAGCTGTTTGGCAGTACAGCCACAACCCGTGGGACTGCAGGGGAATTTCCTGGGGCTGGAGTTGCCCTGTGCAGTGGGGTACACTTTAGGGTTCTGAGCTAAAGACAAATGCTGGCTAAGTGCAGTGGCACGCAAAGGTACTAGCCATGAGCTTAGAAAGAGGTTGCCAAGCTATTACCTCATTCTGCTTGGGTAACTTTCCTTCACAGCTCTACGAAGCTCACCAGCCTGTTTTGCTTGGGAAGGATGTGTTGTATTGTAGAGGACGATCGGCTCGTTAGCCAGCACTGCGCTAAATTCTTTCTCTCTTCTTTTCTGAGAATCTCTTGTGTACTTTGCTGTGACCTTTCTCTAGCAAGTCACCTTATTCCCATCTCTTTCCAGCCATATTTTTTCCATAAACTAGTCTGCTTTCCAGTACATTCTTCCAGTCACCGTTTTCTCCAGTTTACCAGCCCTGATCTCTGCTTGTAGCCAGCCCACCCACTTTCAACTGCAGCTGCTTTGGGAGTACCTGCTGCCCTCACCGAGTAGCTTCCTTGCAGACAGACAGTCCTCTGGGGATGCCCCAATAAGCCTCTCAAAATGTTGAAAGGAATATCAAATTCTCATGCTCTCTGTTCTGAAATAGCCTCCTGCTAGAAGGAGAAATAAACACTTCTCGTACAGGCAACTTATTCATTCGTTGTGCCTTCTGGGGGTTCCTTCTACTTATACCTGCCTCTGAGACCCATAAATCATTAGTTTAACTTGATATGTGTATTTTCTAGTCTTCTGTTTTCAGGGCAGTGAATACGTTGGCATTTATCCAGTCAACCTCCCCTAAGCAGAAGAGTTATTTTGTTACAGCTCTCTTGAATGCAGCATCTGTACATTTGTTCACATATTAGATTATGGGAATGTTAAAACTATTCCTTTAACCTCATTTCAGTTGGAATTCAGAAGAATAGTCTCATTTATCTCCTTCATGGGTGGTACTTCAGGCAGTTAATTAACCAAAGCATAAACTACCTTATTTACCTTGACTGTCTCTTTGTGTCTGCCAATAATGTTTAATGTTTCAAGTTGATCCTGGCCAGAGAAATGGAAGAATGTACTCAGTGGCTCATTGTTCTCTAATAGGACCTTCCCTCGGTTCTCATATTCCTACTGCTCCTGATTCTCTGTCTTCTAGCACTATCTTTAAGCAAGAAAGCAACATGTTGTGTGTTGCAGAACTGGAGAGGAACAGGCACCAGTGGTAGCGAAAGCTTCCACCATGGTACCCCAGGTCAGTGGAGGTCACCTGCACTTTCTGGGGCAGGGGAATGTCACCAGGTTTTTACCTTGACAGAAAATCTTTTTCCAGTGCTGAACTTGGCAATCCTGGACATACAATCAAGACTACAGTTAATGTGTTATAACAAACAACAAAGACATGGCACCAGCCTCGATAACTGTTCTACTCTGACCAGTTGGAAACAGCTAGAAATAGAGTATCTGTGATTTAGCAGAAAGCAATAAAACTGTGCTTGAGCTGTTAGATGCCAGGAGCAAGCAGAGGTCACACTCCCTCCCAGAGGCAAGCAGCAGCAGCAGCCTGGAGGCATGAGATTGGATTCAAGGTCTCGGTGAAAATGGTGAAAGCAAATTGACAACATTTTTATCAAAATTGTGTGAATTTCTCCTCACGTTTTTGCTTGTATCAGCGTTGGGGAAGGCAGCAGCTCTGTAAATAGGTAGTGCCTTTCCTTCTAGCGAGGTGCAAGATAAGTGTGTGAGAGAGTCTTTCTTTACGTGGTCATAATGTGAAGTTGAGAACTCCTGATGTAATGGGAACTGAACTGAACTGGAACTCTGCTCTGTAAGCATCCTTGAAAATTCTTCTTGTCAAAGAGTAGTCCCCCCGAGTCTCATCCAGATTTAACCCTTCAGAAAGCTGAAGGATGCAGATTTCTTCCTGCCTGGGTGACTTGATGCTATAAATCCACACTGCAAGATGTCTGCCTCTGATTGTTCAGCTTCAGGGTGAGACTGCAAATTCACCTTTGTTTAAAAATTTCCCTCAATCCTGTGCAGCTCAGGAGCCCTTATTCTTCTGACAAGTTTGCTTCACATCTTAAGAAAAGGAAACCTTGCCAGCATAGCTCTCAGAAGTTCCAGTGGTCAGTAACAGTGTTTTAATGTGGATAATAAAAAGGTCAAAATCCATTTCTTTTAATCCCTCATATTAGACTTCTAAGAAGTGAGCAGGAGATATTCCATTTCACCAGAACAAAGCAAACAGCTGAAGTGGATGGATGCTGAACTGCGACCCAAGAGCACAGTGTTAAATTCCTGGTTCAGGCAGTGACTTCTTGTGCGACCCTCACTAAGCAGCTTCAGAACAGGAATATCCTTTGTGATTATTCTCCAAGTAGGTTAATACTTCTCTTTCTGAGAAAAGAGCTTTGGGAAGAGAAATGTGGTGGTTTAGGGGCAGGTGAAGCATCTTTTGCTCCTGGAATCCAGCAGTGAAGTAACTATTCTTTAGTCAAAATGACCATAAAAAGCAGTGTAGTTCAGCATGGAGAGGAAAAATTTTGCTGTAACAATAGTTAGAGTCACCTAAGTGACAGGCTGTGTGCCTGTCTGGTCAGACTGATCGGATCAGAATGATAGCAGTGATTGGATCTAGATAGTACAGAAAGCACCACTTGGTCCACTTCTGAGGAGCCTTCAAGAAAACTTCTAGTTAGATTTGATACGTGGCCCCAAACCCAAGGCATCTGTACAACTGCTGACTTCATTATTTGGCATCCCTGGTGTCTGACTGCAGAGGCCAGTCTCCCAGAACTAGTAAGCTGGGTGCCTTGGCTCGTGCTCAATTCCATCCATGAGACTCTTGTCTCCTTGTCTTAGCTATCACTTAAAACTATCTCGGTTTCTCAGTATGCTCAAAAGGAGGGGAGAATTAAAGGGAGACAGAGCAGGGGGAGGAAATCCATTTCAATGTGGAAACCATCTGGGCACCACAAATCCTTACAGAATAAGATCCAGAATAAGATCCAGGAGCAGGGATTCTTCACACTGAAGTAAACAGTTGCAAATCTGTTCGGACTGTGTCATTTCAACTGGAGAGGCTTTCAGATTGCTCTGCACTTAAAGCTTGCCAAGGCCACGGGTGAAAGGACAGCTTGGGAAAAAGACTGTTTAAGTTTGCTTGCTAAGAGCACTTCAGAAATAATGGGTTGTGAATGATGCATAAGGTTTGACAGGGCCTGTGGACCATCCGTCATCTGATATAGAGAGTTTGTATGTGTGCAAGGTCAGGTTAACACGGAGCCAAAATGAAATTGTAAAAGTGCTGAATGTGCCTTAGTGTCCCTAAAAAACTTCTCTGGGTTAACTGGGTTAACTAAGTGTTCTTTTGAAGGCACCTAAAAGTCTGACTGGAACTTGAGTCATAACAAAAGAGCTGGCCTGTGGTAGAAGTGCTTATAAACCATCACATGTTATCAGGTACTGCAGAACAAATTTTCGTGGAGTTTGTGGACAAAAGTCAGCTTTGAAAGAGCAGAAAACCGCCCTGCCCCCCAAGTTTTAAAGTTTAAATACAGTACATCACTATGGTTTTTTAATCCTCTTGTCTAGGCTTTCATATATAAAGCCAACATATTAAATGAAGCCAGAACAGCATCTGACATTTTAAAAAGCTGATTGACCCACCAGGCTGGGGCTTTTTCAGGCTGTAAGTTCAGAACAAGTCATTAGTATTTGTACTTTTCAGTCGGATTTTCAATCGGAAGAGCAGGTAATTTTATAATGAATGCTTTGGACAAAGAGTAAGGAGAGATCAGGGCAGAGAGACAAGACAGGGCACCATTTCCCATTCATTTCTGGAAAACAGAGAAATACTCAGACATGTCTTCTCCAGCAGCAGAGCTCGTTGAAGGAACTGGAGATCAAGAACTGCAGTTGAGTTGCCTTTGGTAATAGTGAGGCAACTGTCCGCACACAGTTCTGAACAAGATCGCCAAAGTGATCTCGCCTACAAATAACTTACTTCTGTTTCAGGAGCTGTTTGGCCAGGGCTGTGTGTGGCTTCAGAAGGCATTGTACAGACACAGAGGGAGGGGGGTGAAGGTGGTGGGCAGACTGGGTGTACACGGGGCCTGCCTAAACTGCCCAGAAAATACACATCGCCAGACAACACTCTGACCTGGTCATTCTTGGGCAACTCCGAGCAAGTGCTTTCTCACAAACTTCTAACACAGTGAAGTGTGTTTTTTATTTGCAATGGTGACATCTTCATTATCCTTATCCTACTTATTCTACTTTTGACATAAGTTGGAGGGGTACATTCAGCTAGATTTCCAGTGTGAAAATTAAGGATGGGATTATGATTTCTTTGTACATGTTCAGTAGTACTCGATTAACCATTAAATCATCCCCTTGACAAGACATATTCATGGAATAATACAGCATTAAGGCAAATGATCAGCTTGTCCCAGAGGGTGGAGGATCAGTAGGAGCACTCCCAGTATCCTCAGATAATCTGCTTTGTGAGCCCTGGTTACAAATGTCTTGTTTTTGTGATCTTTCTGTTTTGTTTTAGGAATCAGCTTTAAAACATCTAAATGTTCATTTTGGAGTTCTTAACAATACAAAATATTAATCAAGAGGGAAGTCCAGGAGTGAACTGCAGCACGGATAACATCCTAGATGCAAACTCTCTGTGAGAACAGCAAACCATGACAGGAATACTCACAGGCTAAGAATGCTGCTGCTGTCGCCTCACGCAATTTGTTAATGTTTGGTGTTCTCCAAAAAGCAGAAGGGAATTAGGCCCCTAAATTCCCTGAGGAGTCACTGGAACTTGGTTACGCTACTTCCATGGGCTGTTGTGTAAACAAACCCCCTTGCAGCCACCTTTGCTCTTCAGCACAGCCCCGGGGCCTGCTTCTGTCACCGCTTCACCGCTCGAGGGGACTGGAGCTCCTACCAAGGCGGAGATGTGACTTCTGCTCTGGTGCAGGGCGAAGGCTTCTGGGGTTGCATTTAGTACTTGCCTTGCATAGTACCGTGTTATCAGTATCCTAACCCCCCTGGAATTCTAACTTCTTTCTCACACAAGCTGAGGGAAGCTACCCTGGGGTGCTCTTTCACATCGCTGACCCTCAGCTACTGTCTCCTGCTGCCCCACACGACAGAGATGCTGTAGCAGGGGCAGGAGGGCTGCCTCGGAGTCACTGCCCATGGCAAACTGTTGCTTAGGAGGCAGACTGTAACCTGCTTCCTCAGCACAGTAACGCAGCAGTGTTATATTCAGCTGATACTCAGCAGGCTCCATAATACGTCCTGTCCCTGAGCTAAGATACCCAAATCTTGGAGCTGGGTTGCCTCAAAGGCAGTGGGTAGCCCAGGGCTCTGTAGCTGTGCTCCACTGACGAGCTTGGACTGGAGCCCTTGAGCCCCAGGGAGCGAAGCGCAGTGGTGTCAGGCCACCAGCACTGAGGCTGTTCCCTCTGGAGATCAGCTGCTGTCTACTTTTGGCCTCTTTCAGCTCTCAGTGCAAGATCCACCCCCCAGTTTGGTCTGGTCTCACCAGAGCAATGTCCCCACCACAAGCCCTCTGCACTACCACAGCAAAGAGTAATCAAAAAAAGCAGAGAAATAAAGAGGAAGAGACATGCAAGTGAATTGTGAGGGTGTGAGAGCCCTGAGGGCACCAATGGCCTTAACAGCCCTGACCAGCATCACCTGAGGCTTCCACCTGCCCATGGGCTCAGGAGGTGATTTAAGCTCAGTCCTGAGACTTTGCTCTTAGTTCCAGCTACACTGAGCCATGGACCTCATTAATCTGGACCCTGAACCATGAATCAGCTTCTCAGCTTTGCATCAAGCCTGTGTTGTCTCTGTGGACCTGGCTGCAATCTGCACTCTGTCTGACCTTGTTCACTGTCACCGAACCTGATCCCGACTTGTACTTGATCCTGGCTTGGACCTGAGCCTGATTCATCACCATGGATTTGCCTGATGATTGGGACTCTTGGTTGAGCCCCCGCACCTTGACCTGTCCTGCTCACCTTGCTCAGTGGCTGGTGAGGCTCCTGCTTTGCTGGCCGCAGGATTGCTCCTGGATCCCTGTCCCTTTGGAAGCCACTGACACTGCTATGCCCTGACAGAGGGGGCTATGAGGGTGTGTGGATATCTCTGCCAGCGTGCCCACGAGCTTCTGAAAGTCTTCACTACAAGTTTGCTTGCAGTAGCAGGGAACCGGCCTTGATGACCCCGGTGATTCCTCGAGGTCCATGCTGTTAGAATGCATGTCAGCAGGATGAAGATATATTGAAGGTAAATTCTGAATGACCTAGAATATCCTAAAAAACACCTGGGGAAATGAGGGGATTAATGGTATTTCACTCACCACTGTGGAGTAGACCTTTAGAAGTGTGTGTTTGATAAATGCTTCTTGTGAGATTACGGGGTATTTGGGAGTAACTCTTCTGGTTTGCTTAGAAAGCAAAAACTCTGGAGAGTGGATTGGTGGGAGCTGTTTTTACTGTTAGCCTTATTCAAGTTCCTAAGCTGATTAAGTGAGACTTTGGATGATGTGTGTCATGTCTCAACACCGTGAGGATTAAGTGTTGCAGGAGCCAGAGCAGACTTTGAATTACATCATAAGAACTCCTGTTAGTTTTAAGGCAGTTTACCTCTGCCTCTTGCTAGTTGTTGCTGCAGGCTATGTCCTCTTAAGTCATAGCTGGATGTAGGTACTGTGACCCAAGTTCTAGAAGGGACTGGGGGACACAGAATGAAGTGCTTCTATTCTGTATATACACTGCATGGGAGGGTTTTGATGCTTTGGAATTGAGAATGGGTTGGGCGGGAAGGTCTGAGCGGGGAGTTACCACCTTCAATAACTCAGGGGCCAGGCTATGGGTTACATCTCCTGCCCTTCAATATCTTGAAAGGTCCTTTCCTGTGAAAATGAGCCGTTACTCTTTTTTTGTCTTGTTCCCTTCTTAAATGAAAGTGTCCTCAGACTAGACAGTGCAATTAAGATCTGAGCCGCAAGGCATCAGCTTATCCTCACCTCCTCATTTGTGTGACTGAGGAACTGTAAATGTTGTCTGCAAAGTGGAACACCTCAAGCAGAAGGAAAGTCATCATTCTTAGCCTCTCCACTGTGGTGTAGCCTCCTGTTTCAGGCATTGTCCTAAGGACTGGGACCCTGATGTACAGATGGCTGGAGTGGAGAAATGAATTTGGAAACAGAAATGAGATTCAAGTCACAAAGTTTTCTCCTTTCAGTACAGAATAGAACAAGTCTTCATTATTTAGCATGCAGGAAGGATTGAGACAAACAATAGATTAGAAACTAAGCAACATGATGTGTTGTCTTCCCCCAAAAAGAGTAATTATTTTAGATAAGGCTCTTGGCAGAAAGACCATATGTGGTCTAACTGAGGTAGCATGTCATTAGTTAGTCTCAGTTATCTCCCAAGCACAGTTAAAAAATGCTAGCGTCCTTGTACTTCAGGAATAAACACCACTTATCCCAGTGAGGAAGGTCACTTTGTGATAGGCAGTAGGCTTGTGTGAGAGCCACAGGGTTTTCTGTGAAAGAAATCCATTTCTGCTAAACAGATTTTTGTAATACAGAATGGGTTGTTTTTGTCAGGCCGGACTGGTTGTCAAAATCACAACCAAAATAAAAGGGAAAAAATCCTGGAATTATGGCCCTGTGCTCATTTCTGTATTAATAATTTGCACGTAGTTAATGTGGGCAAGTATCTACCGTGGAAATGAAGCAACACCAACTGCTCATTTCAAACAGGCCACCAAAGAATTGTGGACTCATCAACTTTCATGTGTTGTTTGCGAGCACCAAATTCACCAGGAACGTGCTCCTTCTGTTAATGCTTCTGGTTTAATGTGCGTACAGAGCTCTCCAGCAAGACCAAGTTAAGATATTCCTCTTCTATATAGAAGTTCGGGGTCTAATTTTTTGCTGTGTATTAATTACTTGCAGTGAAAGGAGCCTTTGAGATCCCTCTAATCCCTCTATCCAGCAGTGTATCACACAGGCAAAGTCAAAATGCACTACTGTTTTTTGAGGCCTGATTCTCTTCTTAAACTGGATTAAGTTGGTGATTTCCCTAGGATTATTCCTGATTTATCCTGCTGGTTTTGAGGGGAGAATCGAGATGGTTGATATTTAGCTAGTTAAGTAGAGACACATGAGGGAGAAGAAAGAGGCGCGAGTATAAACTCGGAGCAGTGTGGAAGCCAATAGTCTGTTCTATACTTGTGAACAGACCACATAGCACTTACCTCACCTGTCAGTGCACTGAAACTCCTATCAGAGCAAATAACCCTAAAATGAGATTATACTACTTTCTTATTTTTGAAATCTTTTATCCAAGAAATGCAAAGCCAAAGGAATTCTTTGCTGGAAGCCTCATAATCCCCGGAGTGGTTTGCATTGTGTCTATTTCCCCAAAATCATTTTCATATGAGTATTGGAATGCTTCACAAAATCCCTTCTCTTCGCCTTTGGGGACGTTCCAAAACTCTTCCAGAAAGTCTAAAGTTTTGGAGATTTTTCTGGGATTATTATTTCTTCACCTGGAACGTGCCTCGCTTTCCTCCAGACAGAAGAGAAGTGAAGTCAGCGTGCTTCTCCGGAAGCGGAGCCTGTGCATCTAAACACTGCCCTTCCACTGGTACCTCTTTGCTGGGGAAAGACTGCACGCGTGTGTCTGTGAACGAGAGGGGCCCCTTTGTCACTCGGGTTAGCAGATCATTATCGTGATATGGAAAACTGAGCAAAGCACACGGAAACAGGTTTATGGAGTAAATCTTTTGGCGGAAGGCGGGCGGTTCAGCAGCCGGCTGTTTTCCCGCAAACAAGTGTGTCCTTGTCAGACCTGGGTTACAAAATGGGGAAAAAAAAAAAGGTGGAAAAAGGGGAAAAATGTGTGGGAGGATTAGCATACAATAGAAAAATTCAGTGAGGTCTAGGACGATGTATGTGACAGTTGAAGAAAACATGTCCTTGACTGCCAAGAGCCAGCTGGGAAACAGACTTCCATGGGAGATGACGTGAATCCAGCATCTTTAAGCAATGTGACAAGACTATTGCTTCACAAAACTCTTCCTCTCTAACAAGATGACATTAGCAATGAGGCCCAATCAATGAGCAGGAAGAAGAGGATGTGTTCTCATGTAAAAGTGACTGTTCTAGAGAAGTTTTCTTTCAAGGAGGACACAACAGCAAGGGATGTAAACACCTACAGGGGAGTTTTTTTCAGCTGTAATCTGCCAAAATATGCAGTCAATATTTATCCAGAAGTTCTTAATGTATTTAATTTAAAATGAATACTCTTCAAAGTGAAAGCAGCTGAAATTCTTTTTTTTTAAAGCATTTTATTTCTCCATTGAAAAATTGTAAGCAACCCTGCATACAAAAATAACACTGCCCCAAGAATTGAAAGTTATCAGCAGATGTGAAAAAGTGATGGACAGAAGCAGAGAAGTACCAAAGTTAACTCCTAGCTCCCCAGGGCACACGTAGGTGGCCTACTCTAGGGAGCTCTTTAAGGCTATGCAGATTGCTTGGACGGTGCCCTGGGAAGCATCTTCACAATCCTTAAACAGAGAAGTAGCTAGGAAAAAGTATAATAAGCTTAATAAAATGTCTTTGTAGTCACATATGAGAAAATGGCAATTGAAACCTTCTGAAAGAGATGGAAGTCTCTCTTTAAAATCTTGCTACTAAAGCTTTCCCTGGTCTCAAGAAAAATGAGGGAAGAAAATACTGATAGGAAGAAAAAAAATCTCCTCCTTTTGCAATGGACTGTGCTCTAAGACAAATTTTGGCAGCCTATTCATATTTCACCTGAATGGCTGAAGTTTTCACCTCTTATCCCAAAATAAATGTAGAAGGATTTCAAAGCTTCAGTACTTCTACCTGAGCTGTGCCTGCTCTTTTTTTAAATTTCTTTTATCAAACACTAAACTACCCAGTTAGCCTCTGTCTTTCTAGCTTTGGGGGTTATGAAGGTTGCTGAGAAGATACCTATTGCAATTTTGCAGTCATCAGGAAATCTAAGCATGTCCATTTTCCTAGGTGCTCGTAGCAATTCCTTGGCATTCATGCAGCAACTGAGGAAATCCAGGGACTGTTTTCCCCTCCCAGAATATTAGGGAGGTGGGGATGGTGCAATTACAGTAAGACTGGAAGGATTTTAGGATTACCTTTGTGCTGTACTGCATTCTTCTGGTGTTCACCTATGCTAGGGTTTAGCTACCACAAGCCACATCATACATTCTTAAGGTTCTTTGTTATATTTAAAAGTTCAAATAAACTGTGATACCAAAAAACCACTAAACTTAAACTGGTTCCTAATATGATAGCTGGTCATTTGGCAGCCTGACTGGTTAACTACCATCAGAGTGTAATGATTTGATTATTCATTTCAAGAGGACTAAGGGGACCTTAAATCCTTCAGCATGTTGCAGATTACCAAATGACTGATATGAGGAAGGGCTTTGTCAGCACCCAGAGCTGGTGCCACTGGCTGAGTACACGGCTGTGCCTGAGCTGTGTGGCAGTTCACAAAGCCAGGATGCAAGGTGCCTGCATTACAAAGTCATAGACTTTTGGAGGCCATACAGACATAGAAGAGTCTTTGAATGAAAACCTGAAAAAGGGTTGTAAAGGTCTCATTTGGAAATATTTCACTGTAGTACGGGTCCTGATCAGCGTACTCCTTGATTTCGCTCTCACAGGGATGACATTTTCTGGTCTGGATAATTTGCATAAATCAGGAATAGCCCAGCCTGCAATGAAGGCTAAGGGATCAGAGACCACCAGGAGCCAAATGCTAATCTTTGGCACCAGCAGCACTCCCAGTGACATTACTGGTAACTGCGTACTGCAGAAGGGACAGAGCGAGTCTGCATTCTACAGACACCTTCAGCTGCAGCCTCTGAAAATGTCACCAGCCCTGGAATTGTTCTTGAAACAAAGGGAGTGGGATGTAGCTTGTTGCATTTTCTTGTTATATATACTGGTCTTTTTGAGATGAAACTAAAGATACGAGGAAAATAAATCCAGCTAACTTTGTTTGTCTTAGTGAATCGGTTGCATAAAGTCTGGCACAAGTAAGT
The DNA here is from genome assembly GCA_025331215.1 of Actenoides lindsayi. Lineage (NCBI taxonomy): Eukaryota > Metazoa > Chordata > Aves > Coraciiformes > Alcedinidae > Actenoides > Actenoides lindsayi. The sequence continues at coordinate 230,144 of WTSP01017502.1, read as the reverse complement.
GTTTACTGTAGGTTATTTTGCCAAGTTTAAAATCCTCTTCCTAGATGCACCCTGTTTCCAGTGCCTTTCAGAGGGAATTCCTTCCTGACAACCTTTTTATAATATTTACTCAGGGGAAGCACTGTGTTTTTTTTCCACAAAGTGATCCAAATTCACTGCCTGCATAAATCCACAGGAGTCAGTGAGGTGGTGTTGAAATGGTCTCTTCTTTTTCCACAAGGCTGAGAGAAAATTGCCTACAAATAGGAGAGCGGACGAGAAAAATCAGGATGTGACCAATAAAGCCACAATCCACCTGACAGGCTTGCCCATTTCATTACAGTTTGTTAGCACCATCTACCATATTATTAATTGTGTTGTCTTTGTATGTCTCCATTTGCTTCTTATTAGTTAATATTTCCCTTGCACTGTATCTCTCTGATGGGTGGAAATGTGGCATTTTCATACATGTGGCTGTATCCTTATGATAGTTCCATTCAAAGGTCAGGATTTGGAATAATTCAAGACATGCATAAGGCCTGCAGGGATTTTGCAAACACGTGTGAGCAGAGAAATAAGGCAGCTACGCTGGCTGGCCTTTCTTAAAGTACTTCCAAACCAGGATTGGGTATGTCTGAAATGCTGCTTTCTTCACTCTTTCAAACTAAAAATAGGTAAACTCTGGAACCAGTGAGTAGGAGGCTTCACACTGGCAACTGCTGGGAAGATCCTACTGTAGTAAAGTGTCAGCAGGTCAGTTTGTCACATTACCAGTAACAGATAATTAAGATGATGATGCAGACCATGGTTAAAAGAGGCACCTTCACTTACCTTCCCAGATTCATCTTCTGAACCAAGGCTTTGCACTGTCCTCTCTCAGTTCCCTTTAACTAAAATATTTGTTGGCTTCTCAATTGTAGCTGTTCACAGATAACCCGGGTTCATTTAGTCATTCAGACAACCCTCCCTTTCTGAAGTGCTAACATCCCAGTTGTGTCTCCTACCACAGAGGCCCTGAGACATCAGCAAATAAAAGTAGGTCACTTAGCTCTCATAAGCATGAGAAAAGAACTCTGCCAGCATAGAAAATGAGGGTGTTTGTATTGGAGTTTTACACTTTATTTTATTTTTGCATACAAAGCAACAAATTAAAAAAAAAAACAAACCCAAAAACAATTGGCAAGTAATCTGACCAGCAAACTTCTTGAGCCTTGTTTAGTATTTTAATGAGCTTTCTTAACTGTGAGAGAGAAAGCAAAGCCCTGTTTTCCCCACATCTGTAGAGAAAACTTCCAATGGAAAGTACCAATCTAGGAATTACTCCCTGGAGTCCACTTAAGACAACTTGCTTGCACTGACATCATGGAAGTTGTCTGGGGATGCAGTGATCTGAGATCAGAGGGGCTGACTTTGGTAAGGCAGTGTTTTGGAATTGTGCTTTTGGGAAGCTAACCAGAGCTGGCTAAGTGCTAACATCTATTTTCAATGGGAGCGTTATTGGAACTAGTTCGGATTAATGATGCTTGTCCTCATGCCATTGCCTTATCTCTTCCTGGTGGCTGGTTGAGATGATGTGCATGAATCTGTGAAAGGCTAGAATTTAAGTCAAGTAAACAAAGTTTTCTAAAGGGAAAACTGTTTATATTGCATTATGAAGGCAGGCCAGGGAACGTGCAACGTGTGGGTCGGTGGATTCCATTGGCACTCACTTTGACTACAGACATTTCACACATTTTTAAATATTTCAGACACTGAAAAGCTTAAGGGTCCTCAAATTTGATTCAGCTCTTTATAGAGTGTGTGATAAGGTGTCAGTCTAGGTTCCAGATTCACCAGAAAGGGAGGACAGAAAAATACCCTTTCCAAATGTGACTGTACATTAAGCTCTTCTGTATCCTAACCACTGAGGCAGAGTGATGGGAAATGTGGGCTTGACACTCTCCAGGCACAGCACTGAGCTGTTCTTGCAGTTCTCTGACCATTAACTAGGAACAATCACACAATCTGTGCTTCAAACCATGACAGGGTCCCTTGCCTTGGTTTGTCCTGGGTGGACAGGCTTTCTGAAGATGGTTACCACTCTGAAACCTGCAGAGAGGAACCTGCAGTCTGGTGATAATGCTGATCAGTGAGCTAAGCTGTGGGGAGGCAGGTTCTGGGGGTTAGAGAGCTCTGCTGCAGAAACCAAGAGCACCTCAAGCCTTGTCATTTGAATCCCTTTTTCTGCATTTGATATTCTGCCTTTCAGAAGGCTGCATGTGACAACTGTGATAGCACTGAATCAAGCCACAGCCTCCTGGCTTAAAATGCACTTAGCTACCCTCACTCCCCTGACTGGCATCTTTCTCTTCTTTCCATTGTGCCTGAAGAAATCATTTTTTCTTTTCTTTATTGCTTTTTGTTTGTTTGTTTGTTTAAGAAAAGCTTCTTCTGAAAGCTACAAAGGACAGTTGAGATGCATGTCCTTGTTTTCATAAAATGTTAAAGCTAGAAGGCATGAAAGTTGTCAAAGAGACTTAGCTACACTATAGCTACGAGAGCCATTAACTTCAGTGGCAGAGTCCTCTGCCACCAGGGCTCTTAGTCTGAGTTATTTTAATCTAAGTGTATTTAAAGTTGCAAGGCCAAATTTTCTGAAGTAGGGAAAAGTTGGAGTCATAGTTTCTGAGTAACCTTTGGTCTCTCTCTCTGTGTACATTATGGTACAGTTTCAAAACCAATTACTTTTTTCCCCCCATGTGATGCAGTACTTTTCATGATGAGGATAAGCAGCTACTTATTGTTTAGATCAGTCACATACTTTATTTACTAGATAATATTCAAGCATTCGACAACCAAAATTCTGAGGTTTTATGTTTGGGTTTTTTTTTCCTGTTGTGCCCATTACTGCAGCATTTCAGCATTTGTATAAATCCTCTTATAATCATTTCCATTATGGTTGGATACAAAGGGACTGATGGGGAAACAGGGACACGGGATTTAAGTAACCAGTAACTTTTGGGTGCTTATTAAGAGATTCCCCAATGGCTGGTATTTTTCAGAGCACTCTGCAGTCTAGAGCACTTCATTTGTTCCCAGCTCCCACCGAGTTCAGCCGTAGCTGTGAGTACTTAACACTTCTGCACATCAGGCTCCTGGGGCCCAGGTCGAGCAAGGAACACACAGAAAGTGGCCTCCTGGCTGAGCTGACTTAGCCTAGCGGGGTGCTTGGTGGTAGACCCTGATCTCCAGTCTGAGGCTGCATCCATTTGCCAGAGCTATGAGATCATCTTTGCTTTTCCAGCAAATGTAGCATTTGAGTCTTCCTAGAAATGAAGTAGGAGTCTTAAAGTTTCTATTGTTATACAGCACTAATTCAGTGCAGGACACGGTTAGTTTTGGGGTTGGTTTTTTTAGCATGAATGAGGTAACTTGGAGTGGAGAAGGACAAGTGTGTGGCCATGTCAGAGCTAGAAGAAAGTCAGCAGCTTTGAACTTTGGACCAGAACCTGGTTAAGCACAGCAGTTAGATAGATGTATCTCATTGGTAGGAGTTGCTGAGAGGAAGGGAGGAAAGTTGTCCTAAACTTGTGTCTGCCTACTTAATGTTGGTTTTATTCTAAGATGTCTTTGTGTGAAATATGTTACTGCTTCCTAATCTGTCTGCCCTCTGAAGGTTGGAAACTCAAAAGGGATATGGAATGGCCATCTCTGATGCTGATACACAAGGCAGCCTGTTATGGCTCCCACCGTCCTGAGCTGTGTTAGCCCTGGACTCCAGAGACATCCCTGGCAGCTTTGTCTTGTGACTGCTGTTCTGTGGGCTGTGTGCTTTTTCCTCCATGCTCCTTGAAAAAGCTTCAAGAGCCCCCCATTTTCTTGCTGGGAGCTCGAAAACTTTATTTGGGGCAGGGTTCATCAATGCTTAGAGATACAGAGCTCTGGAGACATCTACTAGACTATTAATCATCTTCCCAGAGAGACAGAAGAGCAAAGGCCAGTGTCTATCAGCTTTTGCAGTTGTTTTCTTGGCTCTGTGTACAGCTGGTTCCTGCCACCAGCTGCCTCGAGGAGAGCTGGAGCTGTTTCACTGAGGACAGAAAAGCCTTTAAGTGGCACTGAGAAAATTCACAGGGACACCCAGTTGTTCAAAGCCAGAAAATTCCTCAGAGGAGGAATTTTGCTCATTCCCTCTGCAGCAGTTTTAAGAAGATCTTGCTCCAGAGAGGGTGGATACAGTGACAACCAGCCAGAGGATTGGTGAAGGCAGGAGAAGCAACTCCCTTTATATGCAAAGGTTTATGGACGAGAAGGGTTCCTGTAAAAACTCCATGGTGTGTTGTCTGCTTTCCTACCTTTTAATATTTTGAGCTAAATGTAGAACACAGAAGCCACGCAGATGAGCTGGGTTTTGTGGAAGATGGCTTTAAAAGGCTGTTCCTAATCACCACACTCAGTTATGGCTGTTGGAACAAGTCAGGTCAGCAGGGTTTGCTTCAAGTATTATCAGTGCCTCCGAAATGCTCCTCTTTTTCCAAGGATGTCAGTCAAACAAAGTAAGTCTGATGTTTCCTGAGGAAGGACTGTCTGTTCTGAAGGGGTTGTGTTGGTCACTCGCTTTACGAATATCCTCAGAAGTTTGAACTGATGCTCATTTAAATGTCCACTTCTGAGTGGCATATGAAGGAGCTCCTTTGAGTCTTCTGTCTTATTCTTAACCAGCAAAGGGCATTACGAGTCATCTTACTACTCAGTTTGAAGACTTTGGCTAGCAAAACGATTGGGCAGAAAGGTAAAAATACTGACTGTGGTTCTGTGTCTTGAAACGTCTGGGTCTGTTTGTCTAAAGCCAGCCACCTGCTCACCTCTGCAGAGACACTCTCAGGTTACTCTCTCTGGGTTTGGGATGGTTTTGTTCCTGGGCCTCTAAACCAACAACTAACCCAGCTCTTTCTTTCTTTAGTGTTTGGACTCCTGTCTGGGGAAGCAATGATCAGTCACAGTTATTTCACGAGATAGTGGTGGCCGTGGAAACTGAAAGGAAGACTCTGGACTGGTGGGAGAGCAGAGCCTGGAGAGCTCTTCAGGGAACCCGTTTATGGTTGGGGTTTGTAACTGGCAGTCAATAGGAATCACAACCAGGCAAGACCAGACTAAAATGTTATACATTGTTCTAACAATGAAGTAATTAATCTGTTTAATAACTTAGCAGTTACTGTGGTAGATTGTCTCACTGATAACCTTCAAGCTCAGGTTTGCTACAGTTCTGTGTTAACTGAAATAGCAATTCAGTTGTGGGCAGCCTGGAGATGCCAATCGTTGCTTTCAGCCACTTTGGTGGTTCACCACTTAGTAGCCTCGGGCACTCCCTTCTTCAAAGGAAAGGCAACAGCAGCAAATCCAGGAAGGAAATTTTGTTGGCTTTGCACTCGGGTAACCTCAAAGGTGCCAGACTAGTCCTGGAGCCCCAGAGCTCTGCCTGTTTGCAGAAGCAGTAGGTCACTAGGTGTTGATAACAGATTGCCCAGCCCAGGGGATTCAGTTTCATACTGGCCTAGAGATAACCTCTTCTGCAGCAACTAATACAAAAATAATGCTCTTTTTTGAGACTGTTATTAAGGGGTTTGAGCTGACTTGGACATTTTCCCACAAACAGCACATCACAGACCTTTGGCTTATTCCTGTTTAGCAAATAAATGGTTTTCAAATACATAGTCTACGCAGTTACCTAGAAGTGAAAATTGTGGCTGACTGCTTGTCCCTCCTGCAGTCTGCTCATTCCACAGACAATAGGTATTTGTTGGAGACAATACTGTCATGGAGAATTTTATCTCCAGAGAGTACTTTAAGAAGCAGATACTGCTTTCCAACTCCCAGCCATGGTGTTTGTACAGCTGCTTTTGTAGCCAGGTACTCCAACCACATTTACATACAAAACCTTTCTAGTTTGCTTATGCTTGTAGTTTGATGTTCAAAATATCCAGTTTCACAAGTGGTTTGACCTGTGGTGAAACCTGTAATTTCTAGATGCTGATTCAATTGAGAAGATGATGTGGTCTGGTAGAATACTTTCTGTTTTCAGCTTAGTAAGGCAGATAATACCAATGACTTATACAAGGCTTTGTTGTATGGGTCACACAGCTTCAGCTCCATCCTTCTGCCCAAATGTGCCCTTGATAAGAACGGAGGGAGGGTAGACTTAGGGTGAAGACATAACCTTTGGGGAAATTGTTTCTCTCTTAGCTTCATTTGCCTTTCGTTCCTTCCTTCTCCCTTTTTTTTTTGTCTCAGTTGTTTGTTTCACATGTAGATTGTTAGATGTTTCAATGCAGGTATTTGACCATCACATCTGTTATGTGCTGTCTACTGCAGTGAGGCTTGGTCTTCTCTGAATTTCTGGCCCCTGCTGGGTACAGTGAATGCTCACATTTGGTCAGCTGTAGAGTCTGCAAAGGCCGAGCCTATAAATTCCAAGCTGACTGAGAAGATGTGTTTGATTCCCCCCAGACACTAGGAGATGTTTGCCTTTTATTTGCAAGGTTTTCAACCTATTCTGTTTTCTTCAGTACCCAAGGATGAGAATCGCTTGAATACTCAGAACAGAACTCATTTCTAGTCAGAACCAAGTCACAGGGAGATCTTACCCAACATGTTCCTTTGCGTAGGAGCTGGAATCCATTCCATTATTTTGTCATCCAATATTTATGGCCTTCCAACCTCTTCCCCAAGGCAGCTGGCTAAAGTTTGAAAGAAATTACAAGTCTGGGCTGATGTTTGTCAGTTTGTAGGAGGGAGTAACTAAGTGCTAACTTTCAAAACAATTAACTTTCTCTGCCTGAAAAAGTCTGTTGGGAGAAGACCCTTTTCTCTGGGTTAAATTGTTCATGTAGTGTAAGTGCCAGAACTAGTTTGGGTGCAGTTCTGAGGTGGAAAGAACCTCTTTTGCCCAACCTCTGTCTCGTGTTTTCTTCTAGAGTCTTTTACAGAGGATCCAGATCGTCCCCGTGAATTTCCACCTACCCTTAGACACGGCCTTTCCTGCCATGGCAATCTTCACATCGCGTTCTGTGAGAAATGTCCAAACAGCATCTTTGCCCACGATGTCCCACAAGTGACCTTCATCCTTCTCACTGCACAGACAGCAGTATAACTAGGTTTTCCATTTCACTTTTCTTTCTCCCAGTACTTACCCTCTATAAGCAGACCCGGCTGTATGACAGTAAGGAGCTGTTACTACTTCTCTACAAAGCAACACTGATCAGTTCATGCCAGAAGTGCCTCATTTCAGCAACACTGGAGATTGAAGCCCTCTCCTTTGCAAAGCACATGTACAACTTGCATAAAAAAAAAAATAAATCTTTTTTTTATCTCTCTCAAATCTCTTTATTCTTGAAATCAACATCAAATTGATAACTGAACACTGCTCTCTCCTATCTTAGTTCCCTGTGACATCCACTGCTCGTTTCTCACAAGCATTAGAGTGCCTTCTAGGACGGAGGTGATCCTAAACTGGGGACCTGCATTCAGGATTCGAGTATGGTTCTGACCTTAAGTTTTAGTGCCTCTTTCCTGCAGCCTGGCTGAGGGCAATAGGAGAGCCAGTAGGCACCACTGCCATCGCCTGCCCTTATGAGTCAGAAATTGCTCCTCTCTGGCATCACTGCATCCCAGTCCTGGGAAAGCAGCTAAGCATGATTGCAGGGTAGGAAAAAGCACTGAAAGAAAAATTACATTGGTTTGAGGTTAAATCCATAGTTGTAGTCCAGAGATGCCCTAGGACTGACTGTCCTTTATAGCAAGCTGCTGAGGGAAACACAAAAACCTGGCAGACAGAAGAACCTTGAGATAGCCTCTGATAATCAGACTACAAAATAAGGGAATGAAGCCGATGGAAGCTGGCTGGAAATATACCATCTAAAAATAACATATGATTTCAATAAGTTACTTCTCCTCACTGCATTCTTTAAATGCCTCTTTGTTCATTCAGCCCTATACACAGTGTGTTCTATGCTCCACATGCTATACATAATTTATCCTGCAGCCTGAAATAATCCTTAAATAAAAAAAAAAAGCCCCCCCAGACACTCTACAGATGTAAAATTTTAGTCTACAGAATAAGGACTTAGCATCAAACTGATAAGCCAGACCACCACGCCTGGAAGTTGGTCAGCACTTTGTGAAGTTTGACGTTATCTCCTGGTGCTTCTCTCCTCCCCTGTTATGTTATCCCTTCAGCTTTGTGTCCTGGACCTCAGAGCACCTCTGGGTGCCTGTTTGCACACCCCTGAGAAACGTATTTTTCATGGCTTTATTGAGAACTATTGCAGTGGACTTCACGTGAGGAGCTGGGATGTTATGGTGGAGCTAACAAGAACTTCAGGCTTTTGGAGAAGTTTCTCTAGCCTAGGCAATGTCTGCTGATGACTGCTGTAGGGTCCCAGGGCACCCACCAAGGACTGCAAGCAGGGAAATCCTTGTCTGCTTGTGAGCCCAAAACCTGTCCTCTTGCAGCCTCTGTTTCTTCCTGCTCACACAGGAGTGCTACCCACCCCCCAGCAGGCAGTGTGTGTTTCAGGTAGGGAATAGCATGGGTAAGAGATGATGTCATGGGTTTCAATCCTTCACGGAGCTTTTAAACAGCTGGAAGACTGTGTGAGTAATGAATTGTTAAAAAGCAAGAGGTTGCTGCTGCAGGATGTGCCGCTGACTCAAAGAAAAGGCAGAAGGCTTATTTCTCTGAGCGACCAGTGACTCATTAACATCTGCCTTTTTCTATTCATACGTGTGAATTCTCTCATTGACTTGCAGATTTTCCTTTCCATTCTATTTTACAGTAAGACTGTTATTATTTTAGTCTATTTTAGTCCTATAGGCAACTTTTTCCACTCTCCTCTTCCATTTCTTCCTTGGGAAGGAGCTGCTGCTGAAACTCCCTTTCACAAGGGCTGTGGCTCTCTGAGGCCGCTTCCTCTGTAACCGTGGCTGTTAGGAGACCCTTCAGTACCAAGGTCCAAAGGATTGGAAGTTTTTCTTAGAGGCTTATGGAGTATGGGAGTTCTGAGAGAGGTGTATCTGAAGTGATTGAGAGCCCCTGTACAACCACTCTGCTGCCCCATTTCCTGTGTCTCTCCTTGAGGTTTCTCCATCCTTACATCCTTTTCCCCACTGCCAGGCTGTCTAACCCAGTGCTGCTGGTTCTGTCAGTCTGGTCAGATCTATCTTTAGCTTCCACCTCTGCAGAAAGCAGTCAGTTTTCACGTTTCATCAAAACCCTCTGATTCAAATTAAAGCCTGCAATTTTTGGTTTGTGTTCTTAGCTGCCAGGAGGCTGCTGGTGGGTTTCTGTAATGACAGTCTTGGGTACAAGCAGTTGTGCTGCGGCATTCTCTGCTTCCAAGAAATGCTCTGTGTAGGTGCTGGCAATGTCTCAGAGGTGAGGGTGTGCTGACAAGGCAGTGTCCTCCTCTTCCTCTCTGCTGCGGTGCCCCAGAAGCATGGTGAGCAGTTCTCAAACTGAGCAGCTCCAAATGCGGGCACTGGTGTGGGACAAACTCTCTAAGGCAGCTTGAAAAGAAGGTGTTTCGCTTAGACTTGTTCGGTGCTGATGTTTGTCATGAAATGGGCAAAAAGGATTTACAGGATAAAATTGAAGCTTTAACTGTCATCTCTCTGATGTATAAATGATCCCGGCCTTTGCATCCCCAGCACATTCTGGCCTCTAAAGCTCCATCCAGCTAAACTTTTCCAGACTCTCATACATTCCTTCCCTCCTCCTTGTCTTGGTTGCCTTTGGCCAAGACCTCTCTGCACTCCCAGTTCATGTAGTTCAGACCCAAGCCTGAAGCTAGAGCTGTGTGTGTTTTCTTAGCCATGCTTGTCTTTGTGACCACAGCAGGGAACCTGTGACCTCCTTTTAAATAGACATAAATTGGCATATTCTTATTATGGTTTTTAGACACCACGGTAGAGTGAAGGCTTGGATGGATGGTGGGCAGGGAGTCATTGTACAGAAATGGAGAGCACAAAAGTCATACCAGGACAAGGGGTTAAGCACATCCTCTCCAGCCCCTTTCTGGTTATTTTCCCAATAAAAGGAGAGATTTGTTCAATTTTACTCATCGTTTGGGCTGTTCACCCTCAAAACTGATGTTAAAGGCAGCTAGAGCGTCTTCGTGTTTCTGGTTTTGTTCAAAAAGCAAAGAGTAGAGTGATCAGTTTAGGTTTGAACAAACTAGCATTGAAACCCAAATAGAATATTTTGATTAGAAACATTTTCTCACATTTTAGCAAATTCAAAGAACATTCCTTTGATAAAAGTCAGATTTTCTTTTTAACCACCTGGTGCACGTGACTGCAAAATTAGATCGGAATTGCACTTTTTCTGACCAGCCCAAGTTGAGACATGACCTGGTTTTCCTCCTCCAGATCATGATGTGTAGCCACTCTGCCCAGCACTGAAGGGTTTCTAATGGATGCTTTAAATGGGTGTTGTCTCCCAAGCCCAGAGATGTCCTTGGCTCTCCCCAGAACACAGCTCTCATTCCTGACGTGACAAAAGGAAAATGCCACAGTGCAGGGGACCCTGCCTGTGTCCTGCTGCTGAAGAGCTGCACAGTGAGTTAAAATAGATACCAGTGCTGTACCAATGGGCTCTGCTTTTTATACCACCATTATGTAGCAGTGAAAACTGGTAACCAGCTGGCTGCAGGGTGGAGACCTCCAGGAGATGCCTCCAGTTATCCCAGTAACACGTGGATGGGAATGCATAAACTGCTCATCAGGGAAACTCTTTTTACTAAAGCTTAGTTAACCTTGGTGCTGCTGATCTCTGTTAATTAAACAGCAAAGGTATATGTCAGCACAGATGAGATTATTTCTGTATTCCCAATTCAAAACATCTTCTGTAACATCCTTAAAGGTCCCGTGGTGATCTAGAGGCTTCTTCATGGTCTCTGGAGCATTTGCTTGTCACCACTGTCTGGCAGGCTGATGTTCTACTGTGCCAAGCTTGGCCTTGGATGAGGTGACCATATGAAAGCAATTCTGTTGCACATGGCTAACATCCCATGTGATCTACCTCCCATTGCAGTCCTGCAGCACTTGCACAAACTTGGTTGCCTGCTCATTTTGATCAGCAGTGATTGGCATTTTGGTTTCTGGATCACAAATGAAAGCGTGCAAACATCCCTGCCTTCAGCATAGAGTCTCAGCCATTGACCATTCTTGATATCTCACCCTGCTTACTTCTTGTCAGAATGGTTACAAACCACTTGCAGAACCATTGGGAATGCCAAAGAACGTTGTGTCTGCAGTACAGCTACAGGATGGGGTTTTTTGTTTTCTTTCTTTTTTTGTTTAAGGTCCTTAACACTCCTCATTTGCATCTAATGATACATCACAGGATGCTACCCCTACAGCTGAAGTTTTCAGTGGCCTATGGATGTTCTTGCTCCGCTTTGGACCACTTGAGCCACTGCTCACAGCTGGCCCTGCACTGAGGTGGATCAGGGAGGATTTGAAGGGTCTGTTTCAGTGCCCAGCTATGAGGAGCAGCTAGCAGCTAGCACTCCAGCTGTTCTCAGTGATGTGAGGCCACTTCTTGGTAGATATATGCCAAAACCTCTCCCTACAGCCCGCTGCTGCTGTTGGCACCGTTCACCAACAGATGAGTTGCAGAGAAGAGTACTCAACAGCTTGGATTCACTTTGCCTTGGTTCTCCCAGACAGCTAAAACATGTTGTTGAAGCAGGACTAGAAGATGCCAAACAAGTGTCACTGCTGCCCACATTTTGTGGGTAAAGCGCGAGTTCCTTTCTCCTTACCCAGCAGTCCCAATATCCTACTCTTTTCATCCATCTCTACCTGAGCTGTGAAATCAGAGCATCTTCCCACTGCAATTCACTGATCTCTGGCGTGGGAGATGGAATATGCTCTTTGAAACCTTTAGCAGTGCTCACAATTTGAACCAATGAGCTTCAAATAGAAGTTTAAATGGGACAGAAATATCACATCAGACTTAACCAACATCCCTGCTTTCTGGTGATATTCTGCAGTTTCATTTCCATAAGGTCAAAGAAATGTTTGGTCTTAGTGATAGAGGGAGGTCAAACTCTCAGCTCGTGACACTCTGCAGGCATTGTCTGCAGCCATGTGGAGCACTCTTTTTGTTCCGGAGCGTGGTTACAATTTCCTTGAATGCTCATGCAAAGAGATCCACCTGCTTTTCCTGGACTCCTCGCAGCGACGCCGCGCATATGTGAAAATACATCTTCCATCTGCTGACTTCTGGTTTGTGTTTGTTTCCATCCTTGAAGGTCTCTGTTTCAAACTCACAGAACCAGAGAAAGATCTACTTCATCACAGAATTCTCATTAAGTGGTTATGAGAAAGGAAAGTTAAAGAAATCCCAAGGAAATTGCTCGGTTATTCCCAGCAAGGAACATGGGATGCAGTCTCTTAATCCCTGGCTCACACTAGTATGTGTTGCTGTGTTGAAATCCAGACATCCTCAAACTTCCAAGGTGAATTAATTTATCTGCTGCCCTGAATTACTTGTTTTGCTTTAGGAAATATGACCACATTACCCAGAAATGTTCTCTTCTGAGTTGATTGCAGAGAGGAGTTGCTGGAAGCTATCAAAGGTTTACAGCTCCAAAGGGAGAGAGAAGTTTATACACGGTAAGGAAACTGTAAATGCTTCAGGTATTGCATGCTTCTGAGAGAGCTGTCAGGTGTTTATGGCATCTAAACAGTCTGAACAAACAAGAAGTTTGTAGAGGAAGGATGTGATGGACCAAGCTTTTGCCTGGTGTAACAGAGTGTTGCTTTGCTTGCCTGCCTGGGCGCAGGCTGGTCCGTGATGGCTGAGGGCTTGGTTCAGGGGCAATCAGTGAACAGACTGTAGCCCGTACAGGGAGTTGGTCTAGAAAAACAACCTCTCTGTTGATACAGATCTTTTGCAAAGGTTTTCAAACATATTTGGGAGACAAAATTATGCTGGAAAACTCAAGACTTTTTTATTATTATTATTTGCTTTTCTAATTCTTGGATTTTTTGTGCGTTCACATGGGCTGCTTGGTCCTCAAAGATGACAAACTGTTCTAACTGTAGCAGTGGGAAGAACCTGGGATGCCAGAGATACCCACGGGAGAACTAAAAGGGCATCGTCGATGGGCTGAGGCACTTAATGGCAAACTAAACGTGGAAAAAGCTTTGACTGCATTTGAAAGTTGTTGGCTCCGATTCTGAGAATATTTTGTACTAGATAGCTTCCCCAGTAAACGTCCAAATACACTTGGATCTGAAGTGTTCCTAGATACTAGCCAAGCTGCCACAGTCTTCTTGAGTTGCCACGATCCATCTCCTTTGCAGCTAATCTAGCATGTGCTGCTGACTCTATTGATAGCTCCGTCACCTTTGGCCCGCGAGTCTGCGGTCAGCAGCTGAGCACATTTTTAACTTCCAGCAAAAGCACCGAGGCTTGATATAGTGCAGGAGGAGATACTTTTAATAAGATGCTTAATTGAGGTCTGTCCCTGTCAAGTCAATGTGAAAACAGATGCTAAGATTCCTCTGTTCCTTTCTAAAATCTTGAATCCTGTCATATTAACCAGGAAACTTCTTTATATTCAAAGGAAAGAAAAAAAACCCAAAAAAACTTGATTAAAAGATACCTTGTTTAGCTAATTGACTATGAAAATAGAGATAGAACCAAGTAATAAAACCTGGTGTAATCTTTCAAATACAAACCAGTTACATAAAATAGGGGGTTATCTGTTCAGTAATCTAAAACAGGCTGGTACCTACAGCTTCCACTCTTCTCTGTCTGGTAATCTAGTCTAACGTTAAAGACAGCCAAGCTTAGTTTAACTCACTATAGACATTCTTCTACAACTCAGCTAGACTCGAGATGTCTTGTGTAGACAATCAAGATCTGATAGCCAAGACCATGCTGACTGCTAAATATTAGTCTTGTTAAACTTGTCAGTTGTCTGTCACCCTGACCCTGGTGTGAAAAACCTTCTATAAACTGCGTTTTGTTATCCGGTGTTGCTAGAATTTAGGCTATGAAACGTTGCAAGTCACATTGTGTTTGCACATGCTTCAAGCGTCCGGGGGATCTGCAAAACTCATTTAGGTCTTCTCTGTTTGGAAGGTTTTAAAACTCATTTGGCATTTCTGTTTGGAAGGTTTTTAAGTCACTGTAAACTAAGCATGGGCTGAGAAACATCTCTCCCCTGAGTCTTTCTTTCACTGCTTGCTCAACCTGCCCATCTTGCTGATGAAGATGTTCACCTCTTCTGAGGTCAAGAGAGATGCTAGACAGGGGTCCTGGGGTTGGTCTGGAACTTGCAGTAGGACTCTGTGGAGTAAATCAAATGATTACACTAATAATGTGGCCTCCTGCCCAGGAGTAGCTTTTCATATCTCTGTATTTAACTCTAGCTGTTCTCTAGCAAAATATCATCAAAAAGTCAGCAGGTCTGGGAGCAAATGCATTTTATTGCTAGAGGGGAACAGGAAGTCAAGGTACAGTTCCCTGGTCTCTGGGGATAGCAAGTCAAAACCCAGATTCTCCTCCATTGCTCACAGCTAATGTTGTATCATTTACCTTGGAAAGGACCTCTAAGATTGAGTCCAACTGTTAAGGCTCAGCTTAACTCTTACAAGTCTGCTCTCTCCACAGTCTGCCAAGTCTCGATTGGTCTTTGGGTCTGTATAAACCACAGAGTATCTCCCAAAGCCGTTAAACAGAAGTCACATCGTGCAAGATCAATGGTCCTAACCAGCCCATGACATAGGAGAGAGCACAAGGGTGCTAGTGCTTCAGGGAATTTGTCAGGTAAAACCTCTGTGTAGCCCCAAGGCTTGGCTTTGTCCCGTGTCACTGAAGAAAGTAAACCACTCCCAACACTCCCTAATAATCTGATTTAGAGTAAAAAAATCCATCCTGCCTCCAACTTTAGTTAAAGGTGAGATAAAATGGGCACCTCAGGGTGTGAAGCAGGCCAGGATTGCTGGTGTGTCCTCTGCACAGCCTGTCTCTAGGTATTGCTGGCTCCAGCAGTGCAGAGAAAGGGTGAGTTCTGTAGAAAGCAGAAGGTGCAGAGGGGAAATAAATGCTTCCAGCCATGCTCCATAACTACCAGAACGACCCAAGCGTGAGGTTTATCCTCATAAACCTGATAGACACAAATAGATCTCACCTCCGTGGAAGTGTGCGACTTCTGTTGAGCTTACGCGGTAGCTCAAAGTTCAGATCTGGACCTGAAATCCCATTCAGTCTTCAGTGTACTTTTACAAGCCTTGTAGCACTTAGTGCCTGGGTGCTGGATTCTCATCCTTCTAAGTCACTCGGTACAGCATCTCTTCCCCCTGTGACAGCCCATCCTTTAGCTGCCACGTAAGTCTCTCCTCCAGCACAGTGGTTTGGATTCACGTTGCTGGCCCTGTCGAAAACGCATTCAAACCTCCCTGCAATGATTTGTTTTCCTTCATTCAGTTTTGTTTCAGCGGTTTCGCCGGTGCCAAGCAGAGCCAGCCCTTTGAACACTTTATTTCAAACCCTTTTCATCGTGCCTGTCGGGTGTCCCCTCCAGAGCCGCCCACCAAGCACCGCGCGTGCCCGGGCTTGCCAAGATGCTCTGAGAAACGGCTCTTCCCTCTCCCCCCGCTCCCCACGCTGCCTTTTGTGGCTCGCTCTTTAGAGACCTGGATAGAAGAACAGATGGAATAAATCGTCCGGTGGTAGCCAAGTGACTGAACCACTTCTGGGAAACGCTACATCTCTCTTTCTGTTGGGTTTGTCTGCGAGATGCCCGGCAGTCACTCTCGTGTCGGGAGCGTCGGGAACAATTTGCTTTGCAGAGCGCTGTAAATCTCCGTGTCTGCTCTGCTTCCGGGAAGGCTCCCCAGCAGAGGTGCCTGGAGCCCGCTCACGGGGAATTTCCAGCCAGCCCGGGGCTCTCCTCTCAACCAGCATCTGTGTTGTTAGAGCACATAGGAATGAGGCCAAAACCACCGTCTATATATCACCTCTGCGGATGTGGCATATAAGCAGGGGAGAAGGGGGAGGCACGCATTAAATCTTACAAGTACCATTTTGTTTTCCCTTCCTTCTCTTCCACTCTCCTCCCCTCTCCTCCTTCCAACCCCCTGCTTTTTCTTCGGTAGCTGATGGGGGTGGTAAAATTCCAGGGGGCCAAGACAAACTGTTAAACGCTGTGATTCCTAATGGTTCCTCTTGAAAATTGCTGACAGATGCTGGTGCTGGGATCAGAATAGCAGAGGCTGCCAGGCTGAGGCTCGGGGCCAGCCATTGATTCCCTCTCTTAATAGTGAAACCTCAATCTGTGCTGACTCTCCAGGCAGAGACTATGTGCTGCTTTTCTCAAAGTTTCTCTTGTCCACTCATCTTCCCTCTTTATTCCTATTCCCATTCCCACTTTATGGAGACTTTAGTCTCCATAATTTTAATTCATAACTTTTCTGTCCTTTTTTTTCCCCACTCCTTTCCTTCCCTGTTTCTTTTTACTGTCTAGCTACTGGACACGATGGATGTTTGCCCAGCTACAACTCCGAAAACGAAAAGTGCAGGAATTTGACTGATGCAGCAAGTTTCTCTTCTTTTTGGAGCCTCTGCTTCACAAGACAGCCTATTTGTGTCTCAAAATAATAGATGGGTAGAGCCAAAGAGGGAGACGGGATGGGGGCTCGTTGGGTATGGAGGTCAGCTGGGGTCTTGCAGAAGGAGACAGAGGTAAGCTGCCAGCTTAGGGGAGGAACGTGTTCTGATTCCAGCCAGACGTGTAGCTCTATTTGTGCACGCTGGGGCTGAACTATTGTTGCATCCATAATGTGCCCCGGCACCTGACGTAGCAGTCGGGGCTTTTTCCTCACTTAATACCAGCTCCTTGTGACAGAATATTCCTAACTGGGAGTTTTGCAAAGGAAGAGATTAGCCACGGTTTCACTTTGCTGGTAGAGCTTGGAAAAGCACTGACACAGTCACAAGTGTTGTTATGAGTTTAAGAAACAATAGCAGGCCCTGGGGCGTGGAGGAAGGGAGGGAGGTATTGGTCCCTAGAAAGGTTCATGAAACGTGGATGGAATTGGGAACTGCTGTTTTCCAAGGCACAGATTTCTGCCAGCGTGCAGGGTTAGGTCTCCAGTATACCCATCGTTTGCTGTGCTTGCTGTGAAGGTGGAAGCACTGGAGGTGCAGGGATGAGTACCCAAGAGTTGGGCCTGAGCTCCTCAGTTTCAAGTAAACACACGAGCAGAGCTGGGTGACCAAATCTTGGTCTTTCTTTGGTTACTTCTTTAAGTGTGCTACAGCCACAAGTTGTGGCATAGGATATTTATAGTTTGCATCAGGGGAACCATCTTTCCTAGGAGATAGTGCAGCACTGAGAGGTTACCAGAGGGGCTGTGCCATCGGTGTCCCCAGGGGTTCTCAGCCTTGGGTGCCTTGATCTAGCATCGGCAATAGTCCAACAGCTGATGGGAAGTTGGACTAGAAACCTCCAGAAATCCTTTCCAAGCACCACTTCTGTGATTCTGTGATGTTCAGATGCCATTTGGTGAGAGCAGGATGTAAAGACAAGTAAGCAGAGCTCTTTCCTTGAAAATTTTCCCTACGGAGATACCCAACTGAGGCATATCCCTGTTCCAGCAACCTGGTAATAAAAGTAGTGATAACTCCTTAACTTTTATCTTCAACAGCAGCGTCAATAGACCTCGAGGCACCATCACAGAGTTACTATGGGCCAGAAAGTACGACCCGTTCAGAGCTGTGCTGCTTAACCCAGCCCTCCTTTCACCAGTGTAGCAATTCATGAATGGAAAGCCATTTTATCCCATTTCCTGCCTGCAGGGGACTCCAGTATATCCCCTCATGCTTATCCAGCGAGCACATGTCAGGGACTGAGATCTGCCAGAGATGTGATTGCCCAGCTTCCTGGCTGGCAGCGTTAATGGTCACGCTTGCAGTGTTTTGCTGTCTCATTAGCAGCTGTCAGCACCATAAGGGAATGCCTCTCGCCCGGACCAGCAGCCACGGGAGATTAATGTGTGTGATCCTAGAGGAATTGTTTCTTCTGGCTGCTGATGTGCCACAATTAGCACCTTCCATCTCTAAGCTGGTACTTGGTTCCTTGTTACTGAAACGATTGTGGAGGATTTCCTTCCAGAGCTGGGGGAGTGCCCTGCCAGAGAGGAAGTGATGATGGATCAGCGGGATGGAGGCAGAGCCTGGGAGCTGTGCAGATATTGCACTGCTCATGTCACCACCTCATTACTGTTGTTGGTTTTCACAGCACCGTACACATTTGACTGCACCAGTTTCCTCCCGTTGCAGACAGTGCAACAAGGGAGCTGTCAGCACCTCCGAGGCAAGAAAGCTGGGGAGGAACTTTTTAGGCTGTCGGGCAGTGACAGGGCCAGAGGGAATGGATTAAAACTAGAGATGAGTCGATTCAGGTTGGACAGTAGGAAGAATTTCTTCCCCATGAGGGTGGTGAGACACTGGCACAGGTTGCCCAGAGAG
>WTSP01017502.1:193104-211539 GCA_025331215.1 Actenoides lindsayi | reverse complement strand
CTCTAGTGGGAGGTGTCCCTGCCCATGGCAGGGGGGTTGGAATGAGGTGATCTTTAAGGTCCCTTCCAACCCTGACAATTCTATGATTCTATGCAGGAGCGAGTTCAGTGTCTATACAAAGGATACCAGAAAAGCAGACTAGAAGTTTGAGCACAGGCATCCATAAGCTAGACTAGGCTGGGCATCCATAAGTTAGGCTAGGCATCCATAGGCTAGGCTAGGCATCCATAGGCTAGGCATCCATAGGCTAGGCATCCATAGGCTAGGCTAGGCATCCTCTCCCGAGGCTGGAGGAACATACCAAAGTTCCAAAATAAACCCTTACCTCTCCAATGGGCACATGCAGCACCAATGTCCTCTTGTCTCGTGGCTTCAAAGCCTGAGAGGAGCCACACTGTGTGGTGTCCCCTGTTGTCGAGGGGCTCTGCGAAGGGCGGGGATCTGTCATCTTCATAGTTGCATCTACACTACTACAAGTGTGGCAGGCAAGTTCTTCTGTTTTTTTTTGCAGGGAAAGTCTGCAGATGAAGCAGCTCCGTGTGGGCATCCCTGTAACTGGTTAAACAAAGAAATGGAAGCGACTGACTTGCTGACCTGCATTCATTTTCACTGCGGTCTGCAAGCACCAGCCAGCAGAGGGGAGCCTGCTGGAAGCTGCAGCCATTTCTGAACCATGAGCTGTCATCCCCAGTGCACTGGTGTCCTCTCCGAGCTTCACGGGGACTCTGTTCCTTCTGTCACCTAACGCAAAGAAAGCGGGAACCGCGGTGTGTGCTGCAGGTGAGTGTTGTTCCTCGGTGCTCTGCTTACCTGGAGCAGGTATCAGCGT
Source organism: Actenoides lindsayi (assembly GCA_025331215.1). NCBI lineage: Eukaryota > Metazoa > Chordata > Aves > Coraciiformes > Alcedinidae > Actenoides > Actenoides lindsayi. The sequence continues at coordinate 210,710 of WTSP01017502.1, read as the reverse complement.
GACGCTGTCCTCTGCCTTCTGTACAGGATGGAACTGTTGGAGATGGCAGTGCAGACTGTGGCCATCGCAGAGATTTCATTCAAAACCAGCAGGAATTCTGTTGCTTCAAGCAACAGGCGCCTGACCACAGCTGGGCAGCTAATACCTGGTGTCACAAGCGTGGTTTGAGTCTTCCAACTCTTAAAATTCAAGTGCTACTCAGAGAGTGAAAGCACTAGCCTCGCCTGTAAGATGGGATGAGAAAAATACCAGTCAAGTGATTTCATTTAGTAAGGAACAGCAGCAAAATAGCACATATGTGCAAAGAAACTCATTACACTCTTTGATATTCTTGGCAAAATACAGGGCATATCTAATCATTGCTGAGTTCACTGCCTGATCATGGTGAATAAATAATGTTAGAGGAAGTCAAGTGTAATATATATGGGTATATATTTCTTTAAACTTCTCTGTTATAATTGCCATTTATTATTTACAATGTACTAACAGCTCAGTCCCATCAGAAATTGCAGCTCTGTTTTGTTAGGCACTGTACCCACCCAAAGTGTCTAACACAGCCTTTTGTCTTGACACGCAACTTCAGGACAGCCAGCCTTAAGAACTGAGGTGTGCTTGGAAGGGGAGAATGAATTTCATCCTTGGGCCTTAGATATTAGGGCAGTGATCTGTCTGCTGGGAATGTTCCTTGTGAGGACACCAACCCTACTGCATGTTCTGCAGCTGCAGGATGTAGGGTCTGACCGTGCCCAGTTGCCAGAAACCACTGTATTTCTTACAGCAGCTGTAGGTGACACAGGTTTCAGATCCAGCTTGAATTCTCCATGCACGAACAGGAGAGTGAAAATAGAAAGAGAAAAGACACCACTGCAAAGCAAGTGCTTTCTTGTCACAAAGATGTAGTAAACATAAAGTCAGTGGGGTTTTTTTTACGCTCCTACTGATCTGGTGCTTTGCCAAGAACTGTGTAGGCTTTACAAAGTCCACCTAGGGAGCTCGTACAGGAGGAGGAGGAAGAAGATAATGGTGTCTTTTCTTTGAAGTGTTGTGTTTTCTGCCTGGAGATACTCCCATGCAGAACCAAGCTGCGATGGGAGAGAGATGAGGAACAAATAGAGGTCCAGAATACATAAATAACCATGACAGGTCCTCCATAGAGCCAAATGACTTTGCATGTGGGAAGAACTAAGTGGGGTGAATAATAAAGCTATAGGTTAATACCCAGGAGATTGTCTGTGGTAGAAAATGACTCATTATTAACAACACTTGTCAAAAATAAGTCCCTTCCCCCTCGCACGGGATTGAAAACACATTGGCTACCGAAGTGGATAGAGCCAAATTGTTTTCAGTATCTATTATAGGAAATGTATGAGATGCTGTGCAAGAGATTTCTGTAAAGGAAGGTGGGAAAGGTTTGGCTTTTTCTACCCTAGCAATCAGGTAGAGGGTATGTGCTGGTTTTGACTGGGGTAGAGTTCATTTTCTTCACAGTAGCCTGTATGGGGCTGTGTCTTGGATTTGTGCTGAAAACAGCGTTGGTAATTCGGAGAGGTTTCACTTATTGCTGGGCAGTGCTTACGCAGAGCCAAGGCCTTTGCTGCTCCTCACCCCCCCAGTGAGTAGACTGGGGATGCACAAAGAGCTGTGAGGGGATGCAGCTGGAACAGCCTGCCCCAAGTGACCCAAGTGATACTCCAGACCATAGGATGTCACGCTCAGTCTGTAAAGCTGGGGAAGAAGGAGGAAGGGGGGGATGTTCAGAGTTGATGACGTTCATCTTCCCAAGTCACGGTTACGCACGGTGGAGCCTGGGGATGGGTGGCTGAACACCTGCCTGCCATGGGAAGTGGTGAATGGATACCTTGTCTTGCTCTGCTTGTGCATGCAGCTTCTGCTTTACCCGTTAAACTGTCTTTACCTCGGCCCAGGAGTTTTCTCACCTTTACTCTTCTGCTTTTCTCCCCCATCCCACTGGAGGGAATGAACGAGCAGTTGTGAGGGGCTCAGTTGCAGGCAGGGGTTAAACCATGGCAGGGTACCAAGGAAGAACTCAGCGCTGGCATCTGTTGTCAGCCACACATCAGAGCCAGCAGTGACTTGAGAGCTGCAATTCCTGTTGTGCACCCAACCAGGACCTGCAAAGAGATCCCTGATAGTCTGGGTGAGAAGTGACAGGAGAGACATCAGCACCTGCCTGGCGCTGTCTTCCTTGGCCTGTGTTTTCTGCAACAGTCGGACAGGACGCACGAGCCGGTGCCACTGAGGCAGAGCCCTGAGCTTCTGCTGATTTCTGTCTAGACAGCCTGCCCTCACCTCTCCCCTGGGCTTCCCTGGTGCTAACGTGCTGCCTTTCATGCACTGTGGCAGAGGGAAGAGGAAGTGTTGAAACACAGACCCGAGAGAATGGTGTTAGTGTCACTTACACCCTGATTATGTCACTGTGTGGCTGCATCTGTTCGGTGCCCTGCAGTGAACTGCAGTGCTTGTCCTTCTCGGGGGCCTCTTCAGGCACAGTCCTAGAGCATTTCTTGTTTATGAGCTTGGGTTTCTTCACATGGACACTGAAGGGCCAGAAGGGCTGAGCAGGGTCGAGATTTGGTCCAGTTGCAGTGCTGGAGCTTTGCCAGTGCTTACACCTAGACCTGGGAGCCGGGAAGCCGCCTTGGGTCCTACACTATTGCCTGGCTAATTCATCACGGCCTCATAAAGCTGGTTACAGCAAACACCTTCTTAGTTCACACCTCCATCAGGGTGAGATTATTAACAACCAAGAGTAGGGGTATGAGAGGAATATGTCAGCTTTTTGGATTTCAGAACTGGAGGCAGAACAGTTTACATGAAGCTTGCAGAAGTGCAGTCTGTGTGGTCCAACTTGGCTTTGCTGCTGATGGCACTTTTAAAATTGGAAATAGCACAATTAACAATTAAATACCGAGGAATAACATTCTAAACGGTAAACAAAGCCGGAAAACAGTTTTGAATAAAAAGCACAAGAAGCAGCTGACAGGAGGAGTATCTAAGCAGACTTCCCTGGTGCTGGGCTGGGCTGTGCTGTGCCACCCCTCCAGGGCCACAGCATTGCAGGGCAGGTCACTGGCCTGGCAGGAGGGTGTTCAGCCCTGCAGGGGAGCGGGGAACACAGGGGCTGGTGCTGTCTCTCTTGCTCACCTCTTTGCTGGATGACTTTGATTATTCTTTTTGCATAAACCTCTCCCCTTTCTAGGTTTCAGCGCGTGGCTTTGTAGCTGGGACTGACCTGGTGCTGCTTGGTTTGTTCCTTCAAAGCCTCTTAATAACAGTCAGCCCCTCTAACCTATTGATAGTACCTCTGGATCATCTCTTCAGATGCTATTCATTCATCCGTCAGGATTCTCCCTTTTTCTGCCTTTTTATCTCCTTGAAAAATATTCCTCATTTCACAGCCTGTCTGTGAGTGAGGGCTGGGGACCAGGAGGTGTGGCAGTGGCTGTGGGGACCACGCCAGCTAGTGCCTGCAGCACGAAATGCAGCCCTTCCCTGACAGCTGGCTCTTCTTTCTTCTCTTCCTTCTCTTTTTCCAGTTCCCTCTGCTGACGTTTGTGTGTAATGAGAGAAGAGAAAATTAATGAGTAAATCATAGGAATTAAAAATGTCTCCAAAGCAGATGGATGTTATTAGCTATACTTCCCAGGCTGCAGTAGCTTTCCAGGGCTTGGGACAAAGTTCTGAGCAGTCAGATTTGCAGATGTGTATTGATGTGACAATTACACGCAGCATGCTGAGTGTCAGAGAAGATACATACCAAGGTAGCTTAGGGAAGAGAAAATCTTTCAGTTCATCTTCGTAGTAGGAATAAATCGACTGGTGCAGACAGATCAAAAAATTACCCCTAGACTGAGAATGCAACAAAAGCAAACTGACAGAAGCCCCAACCCACCCTTTTTTCCACCCTCACTGCTTTTTGCATTCACTGTAAGGAAAAGGCCTCCCCCAGAACCTGTACTGTCTGGTGTTTGCCAGAGTGCTGGATCCTTCTGGGGTGACTCTTGGGAGATCCCTTAGTTTTTCAGCTGCCAATCAGTTCTCTGAGTCTCTGTGCCCAATCCTCAGGGCTCACAGTTTCGGGCCAGTTTGGTAGCTTGAACATGGTGCTGTGATGCCCAGCCATATCTAAACATCAGTCATAGTGGTTATATCCTCCCAGGAGTGGCTGAATTAAAAAAACAGTAATAGCATCCAAAATGCTAATCAAGGGGGAGGACCCCTTCATTCCTTTCTGTGGTTCATCAATGGGGAAAAATCTTCTCAAGTGAATCCCCTGTAAGTATCTATTCAGCAATAAAAGCTCATGGTGAAAAGCACAGAGAGCTTTGGCCAGGGCTGATGGTTGCTCTCTCCTCTTTCATGTACACTCCCAGTGTCACCGTTTGCTTCATTGTCTGGACGTTGCAAATCAACACGTGGGACTTGCTCTGCATTGCACAGCATCTTGTCTCGTGCAAGGCACGAGCATTTTTAGCCTCAACCAGAAAACAAGTCCAAGGGCTGAATCAGAAGGAGAAAAGTAATGTTCAGAGAATAGCACCGGGGAATATTGGACATGGCAGAGATTAAAATGTGTTTCAGGAAGCTCCAGAAGAGTCTAACGAACACAGATGACATGACAGCTCTGGATAGCAGAATTTCATATAACATTTCAGGCAAAAATCAGCTGTCAAAAATCTTGAGCACGCATTTTAAAATCTTTCTCCCTTTGAAAAGTGGCTTTCAAAGAGCCTTTCTCCCATCATTTCGTTATTATGATTGATTTACACGTCACCAGGATACCATGCCCTTGACTTTTGTTATACTAATAGTGACTGGCAAAAAAGTGAGAGGCAGAGCAGATAAGCCAGCAAACATTGCTGTGAGTGTATCTCCCGGCGAGACAAAGAAAGTGGATGCTCTTGGTTGTGCATAAGTGGAGCTACAGAGAGTGATTCAGCCCCTCTGTACGGCACTGCTCCAGAACTTGGAAACCAAAGACAAGCGTATATGTGAAACCTTTTCCTCCTAACTCCATCACTGTTGATCTAATACTAATACAATTTATCCCCAGAAAGCTTGCCTTGCTGATGGCTTGAGCCAGCCCATCTCCTGCAGAACTGTTCTCCTGTAGAACTGTTCTCCTGTGACATGGCATTCTGGCACTGTAGGAGGTGTGAAAACTTGCAAAGGGAGGTACAGAAGTTACATGAAGGCTGAGAAAATGCTTCAGAACAAGAACATAAATTGGTTAAATATGTTTAACTGGTAAAAGAAAAAGCGAGAGGTGAAGTAAATGTGTTATGTAAGTAAATAAAATACAATTATCCAGCCAAATCAGGAGCAGCAGATAGAACTGAAGCTGAATAATTTTGTGTGAGATATTCTTTGTTGTTGGATGTTTTCATACAAAGCCTTTCTGGAAGAGACATTTTAGGTAAAGTAAAATTACTTGGTTCAGAATAACTAGGTGAAAGGTAATGGCCTGGCCCCCATGAAATGTTGGAGTAGGTAATCCCATGACTGTAACGTCTCCAAGCACACTCTGTGGCTGCCCACACCACGAAGAGCTGTCCGACAGCTATGCAACCGAGGAGTGGGAGGAGAGGCAGAGGTTAAGTGACTTGCCTGAGGTCACGTGGTGGAGCAGGAAAGCAAAACCCCTGTCTGCTGACCACCCTTGTCTCCCCTGGGTGCTGTCCTGCTCCATCCAAACTGTGTCTTCTCCTCCACACATCCTGTTGGGGCACTAAAAAAGGAGAAAGGCAGTTGAGGAGATGAGCCAGAAGGTTTGCGGTAGTTTCCTGCTCACATAATGACTTTCCGAGCTAGTGGGGCTGTGTCCTGTCCTTATACTGGTAATGAATGGAAAATCCAGAGTATTAATGTCCTCCAGCAGATCAGAACAAACCATCCATGGATTGGTGGCTGGGAGGTTAGGTAAGATACCTATCTCCAGATCTGGTAGCCAGGTGTGCTCCAACAGCACTGACTGACCCTCGCAGAGGTCTGGACTCCCACTGGTTTGGACAGAATATATCTGACCAACACATGCTTTTACAGAGGTAGTCATATGTCTTCACTACCTTACAGCCAGTGGGGAAACTGAGGCACGGGGTGGCAACTGACTTTTCCAAGATGTTAGAGCAAGTCCCTAGCAGACCTGCATACAGAGACTTGGCACCTGGCAAATGGGCCTTTTTGTAATATCTTCCTATGTCTGACCCTGACAGGAAATCTGGGAGTCCCTCAAGAGAAAAAAGGAACAAAGCTGAGAAGAGAATAGTTGAGCTTTTCTGAGACACCATTGATGGAGGGTTTGGGATTCGTTTGCAGCTAGTTTGTGAATGACTTAAGCCATTTCTATTTTCATTGCAGCTATTTCCCGTATCTTACAAATGAAAGCTGCCAGATATTCCTGGTAGATAAATGAAGTGCCATTGCCAAATAACATACAGTAAATAATCACCTCAGGACTAATACTTCTCTGTCTCCTTTGGCTGAAGGGCTCTTTCACAGCCTTTTCCTTGTTTTAAACCTAACTGATGCATAAAATTCTGTGTATTTCAATCCTCTAGTGGACCAGGATCTTTGAAGGTGCATCCTGTCTCCTGGCAGAGCCTTGGTGGCAGTGTGGACCAGCCAGCATGTCTGTATTCTGGCAGCTACCGAGTTTAGGAGACCCACTGCCTTCTGCTGAGAGCTATGGCTTACTTGCCTTTGAGGCTGTGTAGGACCTTCTGGCTTCTCATCTGAAGGAAAAAGACCATTGTGGATGAGAAAGTTAGAGTTCAGGGAAGAAGTCTCACACCTTGAGTGAAATGAACACCCAGCAGTAAAACCGAGTGAAATTGGGCAGCTCTGGGAGGCAGTCACAGAGCATTACTATCGTTGTTGTTATTACTTATTTTCCTCAAAGGAGAGGAAGGAACTTTATGTGCTGAAGGGGTTTTGCACTACACAGCTTGCGGGAAGAAAGCGGCTCGTGAAAAGCTGCTGACTAGGTTAGGGGTGAGGAAGGAGTTAGCAAAGATCACAAACCAGTGTAAAACTGCTTAATCAGGCTCAGCCCATCTTCATACCTCCAAGTATGGTGGCAGTCTGAGATCCAAACACGTATAAGCCAAAGCACAGATGTCTAAGCAGAAATGAAAGAGCATAACCTAGAGCAATTTGGTCTCTCTTTCCAGGCTCTCCATACCATTCACACCATTAAGCTCCCAGAGACAACGTGTTAGGACACAGATGCTGCATGACTGGATCTGGAACACTACCACAGAAGGACTGGAGGAAGGTATTTACAGTATGGGTATTGATCCCCTTTGGCATCCCCCTGCATTCGGCCTCGTATTCCTACTCTCAGTCCCCACCAAATGCCCAACCAAAGCACAGGCTCCAATCCTGGAAAGGGGAAGCCCTCCTAGAGTCCAGCCCTGGTGAGCTGGGCTGAATATGCATCCCTTTTTGTGAGCTGGTGCAAATGCTGTTGTTGGTTGTGATGGGCAGGGGGCTGAGGACTGCCAGCAGGAGCAGCCTGGCTCCACGGGGTCTTTCTCCTGAATTCCTCTCCTCAGACTATTAATAGTAAATAGTTCTGACAGTGTCCTCCATGATGACACCCACCAAACAGTTTCTCCAAAGATGTTTCAAAGCCCGACAGACATCACTGGAGCTGTTGTTTTCTTTTCATTTCTTTTTGTAAACTGACTTAAAGCCAATATCAATATTTATCTGCAACTAGGGAAGTGTTTTGCTGCCAGGAATTTGAATGTTCTGTTTTCCTCTAACTATAAATGGGGCAATTACTAATGAGAATATTTCCAAAATGAATGAGTGGAACATTAATTTCCCCTTAGCCCCAGTCTCTAATCATCCCACAAAGAACTCTTCACATGTTTGTACATTTTATCTGATGATTAAGTTGTAGGCTCCACTACAAAATAGGATTTTATTAAGATTTTCTGGGTATTTCTATCCCCCAGACTTTAGTATTTAGTTGTTTTGTCCACGTTAACTCTTGTTGATGGGTCTGTTTCTTCTGCGTCCTTCACTTGGAGCGATATAATAATCTAATTTTTTTTAATACCACAGATCATAGAAGAAGTCTGAAAAGTACTTTAAGAAATGGTTTAGGTAGCCCAATGCCCAGGGCTGGGTCAGAGATACATGAACCGTTGTCTGCAGAGAGCAGTCTGACCTGCCTGCCCTCAGAAACCTGCAGCCTTGGCACATCTACAGCTTCCTTACACAAACTGTTCAGGGCCTTTACTACTCCTGTGCATTCCCTGCTGTTTCATCAAAACTTCTGCTGCTACACTTCAAAGTTATGACTTACTGTCCTTACCACGATGGATATAGCAAAGGTTTTATTCCCTTCCTTTTTGCAGTTATCTTCCACATATTTGAGCGCTGTTAGTGAGACTGTTATGTCTTTACCTTCTCTTCTCCAGGCTTAAATACACCAAGTCTTTTCAGTCTTTCATCAGGGGTCACATTCTCTAGAGCTCTGATCATACCTCTTTCTTTTCTTTGGACTTCTTCCAGCTGATCTTCCAGCCTTTCTTGATGTGTGGTGCTTCAAACTGCATAGTAATCTGCCAGCTAGAGTCTCATGGTGTGAGCAGACTGGCAGGTCACCTATCAGCTCACACAAAACAGTAAGAGGATATAAAACAGAAGATGATGACTACTTGTCATCAGCTCCTAGTGCATCTACTGTCTGCTAATGTTTCTAAGTTGCATTGTATACTGGTGTGCCAGCTGACACCACCAGACCAAAGAAGCCTCGTGCTCCTTTCCACCTACACTTCGGCCAACTGTGCTCTGATTAATTTTCAATAGTGGGAGGTGAGATGTGTTCCAAACCTGCTCCTTTTAAGCCATCCATCATTATTAACCTGCTAAGCCAAAGATGAATATTCTTTGATGATAGCTCATGCCCCTGGGAAGGAAAATGTTGGAAGAAAAGTTGGAGAGAATGAGACATTTCATTAATTACCCCATAGCAACTTAGTGGGAAGTTGGATATTTTCCTAAACTTCCAAGCTGTTTTGTGCACACATCCTCCCCCACATTTTTTTCTACTTGGTGCATTATTTCCATCTCTCTGCTAAACTCTTGGTGTTGCCAGTTGCCACGCTAAGATCTTGCAAAATTCTCCTTTGCTGTTGAAAGCGGGGTCACTTCTATGAATCACTCAGTCTGAGAGGACTTATCACAAGCCAAGATACTTGTGATGGATAGACTTTAATGGCAGCTGTGATTTCACATATTTAGATGTATAGATCAGCCTCCAGCTGTGGAAGGATTCCCTCTCTTCCATCAGTTCAGCTAGGGATATGATCTCACCCCATTTTGCTTTCTCATGGAAGACCTCCAAGTAAAGCCCGGATTACTGTGGGAAGCTGTGCTGTAGACTTAGTAGTTGCCCTCCTCCATCTCAGCTTCCAAGCCAGTCTCATTGTAAAGTTTGCACAGTGTCCATATACATCACTATGCTCATGGTAAGGGATTGAAGCCAAAACCCACAACACCAGTATCCCAGATCCCCGCAACTTTTGCCCCTGAAGTGGCAATTTAATCCAGCAGTTACATTTCTCTCATTAAAACTCAGACCTAACATTGCTAAATTAGTTCCTGATTTGCTTGGAATGTTGCTGCATTAGAAGAGAGTGGAGCCAGAGCCTAAGTAGGTGATGCCAGACTTTCTAACGTGCTTCCTTAAAGCATGAACACAAATACCTCTTTGCAGAACGAGCCTCTAAGGTATGGGGATGATCCAGTCAAGAGTGACTCTGAAGTTCTCTGTTCTCTGCCCTGTGCTGTCTCTGAGCTGCTGCTGGATGTGAAGCTGTTCCTTCCACTTCTCCTTGCCCAGTGCATCAGTCCTTTTAAGAAGAGAAAAAAAGCAGCTATTGTTTAGTATTTTGTTTCTTTAGGACATCTTGTCTTCGGTGGGATGTAAAGGGTAGTCACTACTTTATTATCTTGGGATATGGCATTTGCACAGTTTAAAGACCTGCTCTTAAAACAATGTAGATTAAGGCTGGATTGGCCAATGGTAATGGAAAGCCAAACGCTAACATTGGATATTTTATCAATGTGCATTTTGGGATTCACAGTTAATTAAAACAAACCCTCTGATGCTCTTATTTATTCAAGTAGATTGTGGACGGTAGGTGAGATTGAAAAATAACCTCTCAGTAATTCTATATTGAATTCCTGATTACAGATTGCCAGCATGAGTTCATCACTTAAATATAAATGAAAAATAATGTTTTTAAGTTTGCTGAACATCAAAATTGCTAATGGCAGATATTGCAGAGTGGGAGGAAAAAATTGTCTATGTTCACAAATTAAAATTATGTTTATCCAGTCCTAAAAAAGGCTGAAAAAAATGCTGGGCTGTGTATGTTTTACACTCACTCACTGTGAGCACGTTTCCCTCGCTGAAAGGGGACAGGCTGCTGGTCAGCACTGCACCCACAGCTTCCAGCCATTCGAGGTACTCTGATTTCATCTGATGGGGCCAGGAACTGAAACTGTCTGGGAGATCCTGGCATTCAAATCCAACCCTCAGTTCCCTTCACACTTAAAATAGCAGGAACTCTCAGTTTTGGTTTTGACATTTCTCATTTCAAATGGTATCTAGCTTATTGTTTGGCTCTTTGGCTGTCTATTCCACTCCAGAATTTTCTCTTATTACTATAGCATCTTTGCTCCTCTGCCTTGTGGCCAATGCATTAGGCAAATTTCATGAAAACATCTCTGTTCTTCACTCTATTTGCTAAAAAGGCTGAAAGTTAATGTTTTCTCCACACTTAACTGATGTGTATCTGGAATAGCCCTGGCTTCCTTTGGCTGTAAAATACAATATCCTTCCCTGGCATTAATGCCACGTCTGGTGTACAGCTCTAAACTGCTAAGGGCAGCTCTTGTACGTCCTGGGAGGCCACAGGAATTTGTTGGCATTCCCTGGGATTATCGCCAAGGCAGCCCCATCCCAGGGAAGAACCAAGGCTCAGTTCAGATCAAGATGACTTCTTTAATTGGTATAAATTCTGTCTCAAGCCCAGAAACCTTTCTGAACCCACTAGAGGTGATAATGTAACAAAGCTGAAGCAATAGTTGAAAATGCACATAGTGTGTTTTCCCACCCTGTTCAAGTCGTTTCCAGAAGTTCCTCTGCCATCAATAGGAGCACGAACAACCCCTGTCAGAGGTGAAGGAGGGCTGCCACCTTCTCAGGAGGGCTCACTGAGAGAGAAACAATAAAGAAAACATGGGACAAGTGTGTGATTCACCCTCTGAGCTGCCCAGAGTCATCCAGCCCCAAATCTCAGCATGTGCAGAGGCAGATTAGTTGGAAAGGGTTTATTAATAATTTAAGAACAGGCTGCCCCTCGTCCCCGTCGAGTTTCTCAGGCCACTAAGACAAGCCAGTTTCAACATGTGACAGTACACAGAGGTACTTGCCTGCTTCCATAGTGGGAAATAACATAGAAAAATACACTAGCCAGAGGGAATGAAAACGCAAAGAGCATAAATTTACACTGTCACTTTGAGTCTCAGCCTGGTTTTACATCCTCACACGCCTTCTCTCCATACTGTTTGCCAGTGCTTTGGCTGAGCCTTGGAGCTTTCTTGAGGATCAGGCTCGAGCTTGCTGCACACTTTAGCACACCCTATGTTCCCATTCGTGTAAGTGGGCGAGTGCAGTCCAATATGTTATGTTCCAGTCTACCAACAGCTATCTCCCAGCATGGTCATCTCTTTCTTCAGATTCCTCTCTCCCCATCAGAAACTCGGGCCGTTGGGCTACCAGGAGGTGGGAATCTGCTGCCAGAAGAATTGCTTCTAAGCTTTATATAAAAAATCTCCCCGCTCCAAATGATGGATGAAGAAAAAGACAAAGCGCTCCCTGTCACCCGCCAATCGCTCCCAAAAGCTGTTTCCTTAACTGTGTTTTGTGTTACTGACTCTCCCATTTCCATCTCCTTCACTTGGCACATGCTCTCTGGCTTTCCAGCACCTAGGGGACTGTGTTATCATGATCAAGTGAGGAGGAAATGACAGCAGTGGCATCCTGTAGCATTTCGTGCAGGAATCAAATGCCGCTTTACCATGAAGTCATTGGTTTTAGTCTATAAAATCCAGTGCACTTCAGAAGGTAATTTCTGTTACTGGATATCATTTTTAGACTGGCAAATAGATGTACATGAGCTGAAGTGGATCTGATCCTGTTTAGAAAAGACCTTTGTATTTATGTATCACAGCTGTCAGAAATTCACGTGCCTCCAGAGACTCCAGGCCTTTCTTTTACTCTAAACAGTGACAGATGTCAGGATTTGGCTTCTCTGTCCTTGTATTGCTGCGGATCTGGGCCCAGCGATGTGCAGGAAGAGAAGGTGACAGCAATCGCTGCTTCTAGGAAGGTGTCCTGGGGATTTTAACTAAATCCTCTTGTTCGTCGAGCAGGGGGGTGTGCGCCCTGGATCTCCCTAATCAAAGGAACGAGGCAGCGAAGGAACCAAGTTCATTGCCGTTGGAATCTCCAGACAGATGGGTCTGAAGAGCGAACGCAGAGCGAGCGGAGGGAGCGCAGAGCAGCTCTCTCCCCGCGCGCAAAAGCCGCGGTTGATCTGACCGGGCCCCGTGGGCACTTCTCTGGGGTTCCCAGTTACTCACAGGCTGGTCTGTGCTGCTGCCCTGCCTGGGCTGCCAGTTACATGGAAATCCTGGAGAGTCAGCTGTGCCGTTGTGCCCGGACAAACCTTGAGGCCGAGCCAGCAGAGGTATCTGGGCTTTCCCAGACACGGGGCAACCTTTCAGCTGCTGCATTTAAACCACACATTCAGAGTTCCCGATCTCGGTCTGTCCAGATTTTTCATTCTCTATAAACAGGCAGTGCTGGCTTCCCTTGGACAGTCTGGCCAAGCTGCTTTCTCGGTGAGGACAATTAATTGTGAGAGCAATCACATTTGCTGATATCCCTGATGAATGTGTCAGTAATTGATGTTGGTGCTTGGATCCGTTGCATGTCGATTAGCAAAAATCTCCGAGTTCATTTCCTCCAGGCAGAGAGCCAGACCTAACTACAGACAGAAACACAGACACTCAAGCAGTATCAGGCCAGAGTCCCACCAGTCCTGTTCCTTCAGATCCGACCTAAATTCACAGTTGTGTGCAGGGAAGAGGCCCATTGGGTACCCTGTGTTCCGTGCCAGTTGTGAGGTGACCTCCAGCCCTGCTGCCAGTCTTTACCTAGGAGCCTAGAGGCAAAAGGACCGATGATGGGTTTTAATTCTCTGCTGACTAACATGGAAGAGCAGATTTTTCTACAGAGGTTCAAGCCTAGGCCAAGCAGTCAGACCCCAGCAGCTCCCATTTGTGACATTTCATGGGCAGCATCTGACTTAATATGAAGTCTGATTTTGAAACTACTGAAGGGCCAAAATGACAAATAAGCTTTTTTGAAAATCTTTACCCCTTTATAGCTAAAACTTGAAATTTGCAGCCTAGTCCTTTCTGGTTTTATTTTTCTGAGTTTCTCTGGGGCTGGGCTCACTGTGGGGTTGGGATAGGTTTTGAAGGGCTGTTACTTTCCATGGTTTGTTTTGCTTCTTTCTCATGGGATGATGGAAGAGGCAGGATCTCTTCCCCAGCCACACTGGGAGCTGTCCCTGTCTTTCTTCAAATGCAACCCTATGGTTGAAATAACATTCTACTTTTGTAAAAACATAATTTGCTCTCAAAGCTAAGCCAAGCCTGTTGCCCTGGCATGATAGAAGCTGCTCCTCTTTGTATGGCTTGAGAGACTGAGCCTGAGATTTTTGTCAATAGATTTCAGGGTAGGTGGCTAAAATCATCTTGGGTGATGTGAAATTCATGCACTTTTATTGACTATTTTGCCATTTTACTGTAGTCCAGAGTACGTTTACCTTCATAAAGATCTAAGTGCATAAAGCAGTGTCAAGAGGGGAAGAAGTCAATATGGAATCACTCCTATAATTGGTTTTATGACTCGAGGAAGCTATTATTTTTAAAGTCTCTCTGAAACTATACATTTGAGGTCCTTCCTATATTGTTGGTATTAAAGCAAACATTTAGGAATTGAAATTGGAAGGGTCTGGTCCAGGTTCAAAACTGCAGGGAAGTGTTGCAGAGCGAAGCTGAGGACTGTGTGAATTCGCAGAGGCAACCTGCAGTGACATCTTTTATACTCCAGTGCTGACACCGGTCCAGCCTTTAGTTTGATTTAGAGCTGCCCAAGTCTTTTCTTCTGTCTTTACCTTATTATCTAGGCTCTCAGGATGATTCTCAGAAAGCCTGAAGCTACACATCAGTCCTGCACGGGTCATTTCATATTCTAATTGTCAAATAGTGATTTTGGAAAAAACCAAACGTGTTTCAGTGGTCCCCAAGCTGCTGTTAATTCAGGCTGGGTTCACAGATGAGCTCTGGCTGGAGGAGCACTGGCATGGCTGCAGTCCTGGTGCTTTCTCTGCTTTTTGCTGATACATCAGTGGCAAGTGAATGTGAACGCAATGGGACTATGAGAAGCCTGGGTTTGTGTCTCTCCTTTGTCAAAGCTGGGCTCATCTTGCAGCTCATGCAAGTCTATCCACCAGGTTGTACAGTATTTAGGCTTCACCTCTCCTGTCTGGGCTAACTCCACCTTCTGTAGGCTATCTAGATAGGACAGTGGAGCAAGTCAGTGACTGTCAATGGAGGGGCTGCCCAGGAGATAACACTTCCACCTTCTGCTCCTGGTAACATATAGCAGAAGAGGACCCGTGGCAGGCTGAGAGCACCCTCACTGATGCCATTCCATGCAGCTCCTACATTTCTGGCTACTGGTAAGAGACAGGAGTACAGAGCCCTCCAGGCACGGGAGGGAGTCTGTGAGCTGCTGGAGGGTTGCCAGGGCTGCTCCTGAGTGCCTCATATATGCCCTGAAAAGCAGGAGAGAGTTGTCCACAAATACTGCTCGGTTTGACACGATGAAGAGAAGCCAGTTTAATGCTGCCTTGAGTAACAGTTCTCTCAGGCTGGGGCTGTTGGAAGCAGCTCTGGTGAATGTTGCCCTGCTCTGCAGCCACATCCCATGCTGGTTTCTGGGGGTTCTTTTTCAGCAGTGCAAAGGGTAATTCCCTGCCTGATAGCAGCTATTGCTTTTGGACTGGCCTGCTTATCTTTTCAAATAGTGTATTAAAATACATTTTCCATCTGGGACAGATTTCATAGTGTGAGGGGAAGAGTTTTGGGGAAAGGATGAAGATCGAAGGAAAATAAATTCTGTGGTTGTAGAAAGTGCTCTGGAAAGGGAAGAAGAACAGCCTGGGCTGTAGGCTTTATTAACCATGTATTGTATGCAGTTATGCACCCCCAAGTGCACATAAAGGCTGTAATAATACTTTTGAGTGTCTCTAGCTCTACTTCTGTGTTTAGTGATGTCACCAACAGCTTGCAGTGGGCTGGAGGCAGAAGAAAGAGGAAAAGAGGATTGTATTCTTCCTTTTGGATGATGTAGGAATCAGGGATGTGTAAAAGTGATTCTTGGCATGGTATTTTTCTTGAAGACATGTTTGAGGTAACCTGAGCTGCACTCCATGTGTTTCTTATCAGTGGCCTGAGAAATTGGTTGAACCTGTAAAAATCCTGAAACACCACCACAGCTACTCACTCTGGGAGCTGAGGGGAAATTCATTCCGCTGCAGTGCCAGCAGAGGAGGGATGCTGTCATGCTTGTCTTATTTTTGTTACTTGTCTACCTTGAAAGCTGCTTAAACTAGGAAAAAGCAACAGAGCAAGTGCCAAGGCTTCATGGTAAGCGGATCCTAAATGAGTAGTTAACACCTGACCTGAGTAGTAATTACCACCTCTGTGTAATTTACTGCCACATCGGTAGCTGATGTTTATTTGCTTACCTGGACTCTTTTTTGGCTTTACATACTCTAAATTTAAGCTTGTCTGGAAGAAATGAGCTCTTATCTCTGTTACCTTTGGTGTTGCAGTGTCAGTAAAGCTTGAGAAAGCACTCTGAAGGTTTCCTTCTGAGCTGCCACTGCAGGGAAGGGATCCACTCATGAAGCGGCACGGCTCTGAGGAGACACCCACCTGACAGGGAGCTCTGTTGCCATCCTGGGCCCTTCTTGCCTGCCAGTGACATTCAGAACCTTGAAACAGAACCCAAATGTCACAGGCTTTATGGCAAACAAGCCCACGGTGTGGGACAGTGCCTGCATCAAGGAGGTTGTAGCCTAAAGAAGCGAAGAGCAGGAGGGGAAGCTGCCCTCGTCAAAGGGAGCAGCCTAGCAGGGCACAGCTCCAGCTGCTGGCAAAGCTGGCTGCCTGGCCTCCCTCACCAGAGCCCATGCATCAGCTGAAGAGTGACCACAGTAGGTCTTCTGTAAACCAAAGTAGAGTCCTTCAGTTCCACACCCCGCTACACGTGCACAGCACATGGATGCCTCTGCCTGCTCCAGTGCTGTGGCCGTGTGCTCAGAAACACAGGCTTTCTGCTCTCACCCTGCAAGGTCATGTCTGTGTGGCCAAACACTCTTTCCACTGCACGGGATGGCATGGAAGGAATTCAAAGCACATAAGCCAACATGTAGAGTAGACGTAGATTGGATATCAGGAAGAAGTTCTTTACCTTGAGGGTGATAGAACAGTGGAATGGGCTGCCCAGGGAGGTGGTTGAGGCCCCATCCCTGGAGATAGTCAAGGTGAGGTTGGACAAGGCTCTGAGCAGCCTGGGGGGCTGGACTAGATGACCCTCGGAGGTTCCTTCCAGCCCTAGCCATGCTACGATTCTATGTAGAAAGAATGAAAACATGATTCTCTCAAAACCATCTTGGTTTTGTTTTCTTTTGATAGGAATGGATTTGACCCACCTCTTAATGCAGAATGCTGTGACAAAATCAGTGTATTCAGAATGCTTGGGAAAATGCTGCAGCCTAAGTCCCTCTCTGTTGTCTCCCAGTGCCTTATCCTGGAGGATGGCAAACCGAACGGTCTGTTATCTGTGATGGGCTGTAGCAGAACACTGCTGCCCCTGTCACTGATGCTGCTAATCAGTCATGGGCAATTCTCTCTCTGTCTCACACACATGCACTTGGGCACAGGCTTTCACACCAGGAACAAACAGGGCTCTATACTCCCAGCTTTCCTCAAATTCTTTGCTTCGAGGGAAGGAGTGGAAGCACAGAGCACTGAGAATTCAAAGCTTGCCACCTCCCGGCCACTGCAGAGTACTGTGAGTTCACCAAAAAAATAACTGCAAAAGGGGAACTCCAGCCAGCAACTGAAAATAGATACACAAGTGGCAGTGGACATGTACAAACTTTAGGGATGAAAAAGGAAACGGATGGATGGAGAAGGAATGTGAGTTGCATAGTGCAGCACCCTGACCCCTCCTCCCAAGGGCTGGGGTGCACGTTGCTGAGATTGGGAAAATAAGGAATGGTATAACACATGCAAGTATGTGCCAGTACACCCCCATCCATCCATCCATCCATCCATCCATCCATCCATCCATCCATCCATCCATCCTATATCTTCTCCTTTCTCTGTCCCAGCTGCCCATCTGGGCAGTGCAGGTG
>WTSP01017502.1:160442-192321 GCA_025331215.1 Actenoides lindsayi | reverse complement strand
CTGAGCAATGCTGAGCAAGAGCTAAAGGGCCCCGGGGGGCAAGAGGATGGGGACAGACTCTGCTCAGTGGTGCCCAGCGACAGGACAAGGGGCAATGGGCACAAACTGGAACCCAGGAGGTTCCATCTGAACATGAGGAAAAATTTCTTTGCTGTCCAGGCTTCCCAGAGAGGCTGTGGAATCTCCTTCTCTGGAGAGATTCCCAGCCCAGCTGGACACTGCGATGCTGGGCCCCCTGCTCTTGGTGACCCTGCTGGATGTTCTCCAGAGGTCCCTTCCAACCCCCAACATGATGTGATTTTGTAATTCTATAATAATAACAGACTCTAAGCATGGGACTTCAACATAGGACTTAAGCTGTGGGCACTGTGTGCTAGAGCTAGAAGAGGGTCTCTGCTGCTCAGAGCTTCTTTTCTCTGGACTAAGCTATAGACGTGAACAAATCCATCTCCCAGTAGTGAATAATATTGCTCAGATGATGAGAGCCTGACAGCTTTTTTACCTGAAAGCAAAGCAAAACAAAATACAAAGTCAAATATTTTTCCTTTTCTTTATTTTATCTCTTTGTCAGACGAGTCCATCATTTGTGATGAGAGCCTGAACAGCCATTTGTGCAGTCCCAGTACAGCTTTACAGGTGTGACTAGACAACCAGAGCTCTCAAAATCCCCAAGATCAGTGCAGCTCTCAGTTCTACCCTTATGTTGAAATCTCACAACACTCACCAGTAACTCAACTCTCAACACAGGCAAAAAGCCCTGCAGGCAAACAGCTTTTTGTTTCTGTAGTGATACCAGTTACCAGCGACACACTGTGTATGTGTGCTGGATGTTTACAGGTCTGGGGAGCAGTGACATGACTACCACAGAGAAACTACTCTCGGATATACCCCCTGAAACACAAGGCTCAATTTAAATGTCCGTGTATTACTGGAGAGGAAATCATGGCTATTCTCTCTGTGACCTATAAATGCGGGTAGTATTCCAAAATCATGTCAGAGTTACATACCCTTGCAAGCTTCGAAAAGCTTTCAGCTCCTACTGAAGAAGACAACTGTGTCATTGAAAATGATCAACAAACCAAGCTGGTTGTATTTTTGAGAAACAAATAATCTTCTCCCTTTCTTGCTGGAGTACGCTGGGGCCAGGAACTGCAAAACCCCCATATGTGCTGCATCCAGCATCTCTCCCAAAGATTGGTGCCTAGACATGAATTTGAAAAGGTATAGGCATCATATAGGATGTAACAGCATCCCTAATGTATTGTGATTTCATTCCTCTGAGTATGACAAATCACTTCTTTTCTGGTCCTGTTAAGTCTGAGCTGCCTGAAACTCAGTTCAGGTGACAGATGAATTCAGTCCACCTCTGTCATCCTTCCAGCCTGCTGTAGGAGATGTTTGCATTCAGATCCAGGGATGGTACATTTGGCCATGAGAGCAAAAGGTCAGAAGGACTTTTAATCCCTCTGCTGCCCACGGTGCTGCTGCTTTGCTCTCCACTTGGCCCACGTAAGAGCCCCAACTTGGTGCGTGCCGTGCGAATAGACGACAACCACTGATCTCTCTGTGAGAAATGGAAGACAACTTTTATACAAACAGACCTACTTTGGGACATGCAGCTCCCCTTGCAGGAAAGTCTTCCATCTCTTGTCTTTCTGCAGCCTTCAAGCGCTGCCTGAACCTCAGTGCATTCTTTCCTCCTGCTTTTGTCCATGTGGAGACGTGCTGGTGTTGGCGAGGTGGTGCGTGGAGAACCCTCCGTCATCACCTCCCCAGCAGGACCAGAATTTCCCACCCCTGCCAGGACAGCTCAGCAGTAACAGCTTTTCCATCAGCTTCAGAGGCAAATGCTGTTATAGCAAAAATGATGTTGGTAACAGGCATGCAAATGAGTAAAGTCATTTAATCTAGACTGGCAGCATCTCAGTTACGTCAGTGGGATCAACCTTTCTGACCGCACAAATTGCCGACAAAAACAAAGCAGAAAGCTTGAGGGCACGTCGGGCAGAGCTCAAGAGAACGGTGAGAAGAGGGAACTCTAAGGGCAGTTTGAAGGTGGGAGGTGGCATCAACCTCCAAAAACTGAGTCCCCAGGCAAGATGTCAGTTTAAGTATCCCCGTCCTGGCTGGGGATTCACATTAACCAGCAGGCTGCAGGGCTTTGAGACCAGCAGGGGTAAAGGTGTGTGGGATCTGGTTGCAACTCACCTGAGGCTCACAGGGCACCCTGAATTACAGAGAAGTACACGATTGGTGTTACTGCACACTGCGTACATCAGGCCCCGGTTGGTTTTGCTTTCTGAAGTAATCGGGAATGGCGAATCCGTCTCCCAGTGCTGATCTCAGTCTCTGTCATCACAGAACTGCTGCCTGGCTAACGATGCACGGGGGGTTTCTGTTACCACTTGCCTTGTATGCGAGGTAAAATGCAAGCTTGGGCAAAAGACTAACAGCTTTTGGGTTTTATGCCACAAAACAAGCTTCAGCCCCAGGACACAACACATGGAACTGCAGCAGTGCAACCACCTGGACCAACATCCGCCCTTTGACTCATAATTTCACTGTCTGCAGTGGCCTCGTACCTCGGTGTCCCTGTGCCTTGTCAGACCACCACCACACCAACCTGAAGCTAACTTAGCACCTAGCAAAATCAGGGCAATTCTTGAGACACTAGACCTGGTGGCAATGATGTCTCCACCAGAGATGACACCAGGGCAAAAGCACAACCTTGCCCTGCAGGGTTGCACAGACGGATGCCTGCAGCAAAACCACCATTGCCAGTGTCAGTGCCCCGGGAAGAGAATGTGACCCAATATTAGATCATGGCAGAGCAACCTCACGATTTGCAGGTCTTCCCTCCTTAGATAATTCCCTGAACGTCCCCCATCTGAATCCCAGTGAGAGATGTGGTTGTTGGACTGGGCGCTGCAGGTCAGGTGATGTCTGGCATGTTCAAAGCTTTGTATTGCAAACATTAAACTCAACATAATGGAAGATTTCTTGGAATTTTCCACTAGCTGCAGAGGGGAGTGTAGTCTAAATCCTTGTAGTTCCTTTTATGTCTCTCTTCAGAAGACACCCTAAAATTACTAACATCAACCCTGTTAAAAATACTTTGATTCCCAGTGATATTAGCTACTGAATTTTGTGACTAGCAGCTAATGCTCTGTACCTGGAACGAATCCCTTCCTTGTTCTCAGGATAAGGGAGTAATCTCCAAAGCCTTTTGAATAAGCCCACGCTGTGCAGATCTCAGGCGGAGGCACAGAGAGCCCTGGCAGATGTACTCTGTACAAAACTGCAGGCAGACGCTGTTGTCTGAAATAACATCTAAGTGCTTTTGTAGCAGAAGTAACATATTTATGCTTGCACATTTATCTTTTATTTTCCCTCCACTATCTATGTCTTCACAGCTCTCTCAAAAATCCTACTACCAAGAGCAGACTCCTTTTAATTACATCCATTTTTCTCAGGGCACTTGCCTTTCCTTTACGTTTCCACATATTGACCTGGCTTCTCCTTTTAGTTTTTGTCTCTCCCTTTAGCCAGGGCAACCAGACACACGGGGGTGACCCACACAGCCCTGGGGCTTAGGTTCCTATTGTGACATCATAGAACGTTTGGACTGGAAGGGCCCTTAAGAATCGCGTAGTTCCGACCCCCCTGCAGTGAGCAGGGACACCTCCGACTAGAGCAGGCTGCTCAAGACCAACCTGGTCTTGAACACCTCCAGCGATGGAGCATCCACAGCTTCCCAGGACAGGCTGTTCCAGTGTCTCACCATCCTTACGGTAAAGAACTTCTTCCTAATTTCTAATCTAAATCTCCCCCCTTCTGGTTTGAAGCCATCACCCCTCAACCTATCACTACAAGCCCTTGTAAAAAGTCCCCCTGCAGCTTTCCTGTAGGCCCCCTTCAGTTACTGGCAGGCTGCAGTAAGGTCTCCCTGTTGTTTTCTGTTCTCGAGGCTGAACAACCCCAACTCTCTCAGCCTGGCCTCCTAGGAGAGGTGTTCTTGGGGGCGGTCTGGGAGATCCTGTGTTGCCCCACGTTTTAGAAGCAGCACAGTTGCCTCCTGTGGCCCTTTTCTAAGGTACAGCTCTTCCTCTGGCACCTTCTCTTGCTGTCAGCTGGGGAACACATCCAGCACTGCATCCCGAGGCAGAAAGAGGAGCACCCCCCAGCCCACCATAGCCCCTGCAGACAATGTCTTCTCCATCCTCCTCTTACCCTTCCCATCAAACTGTCCCTGGCCACGCTGCAGCCCCCCGAAGTTCCCCAGCCCCCCGGTGCCTTGTGGCCGGAGGATTGGCCACTTTAAGGAGCTGGGGGTGCGGGGGGTGCGGGCCCTGCCTGCCTCGGCCCGGTGGCGAAGCGCCCTGGCCGGGCTGTTGCCGGGGCTGCTGGCCGGGCAGCCGCCCGGGCCTGCTCTGCCTTTTGCCGTGCCCTTTGCCGTGCCCTTTGCCGTGCCCCTTGCCGTGCCCCTGCGCTTGGCTCGGTCCCAGCTGCGGGCGATGCGGGGCCGGCCCAGGTGGCTCCAACGAGAAGTGATTTAAGGGCCGCTTTCCACCTGCGCGGCGGGGTCTGAGCTCTGTCTGGCCCTCGCCGGGGGCAGGGGCTGTTGTTCCGGACGATGCTGGAGGCGAGCAGCGGTGTGACCGGCAGGTAAGGCCCTGGGAGGGACGGGGACGGGCGGTTTCCCGGGGGGGCGGCCGTGGGGGTGCGGAGCACCCCGGTGCTCGGGGAGCTCGGGGCCTGGGCCGGGTGAAGGCTGCGGCGGGGCGGGGTGGGGGGGGGCACAGGCGGGCTCTGCTCGGACCCAGTAGATGGCGGCAGCTCCTCAGTTTTGTGCCTTCAGCCTGGAAAGGGCGAAGGCTGAGGCTGTGCGGGGGGAAGCTGTGCGGGGAGCCGAGCGTCTCAGTGCCCAGGGGGTCGGTGCAATCACAAACGCTGGCTCTGGGGGTTCCTTTCAGAGCACGGGGGGGGCTGCAGTCCTCGGGGGTGGAGTTCCTCTAGTAAAAGCTGTGAGCCTGCGTCTCTAGGGCACTGCTGAGTGTGCTGCAACCCCCCCTTCCACCCCAGCCTCCCTCTCCCCACCCCAGGCTTTGGTGTGCCCGTACCCTTTGGGGGCCTTGGGGGCTGGTTGGGTCTGTGGCCTCGCTGGGGTGACTGATGAGCAGGGAGCCGAGCTGAGGGCTCTGGGGAGGGGGTCAGATGTGTGAAAATGGCACCGACCGAAAGAGGCTGGGGCCTGCTGGAGATGGAGCCTCCCGGGGTGGGCAGCCCATGTGCCAAAGGTTCAGTAGCTCTCGCTGCCGTTGCTGAGACTTCTGCTGTGTTCAAATAAGCTTTTTAGATGTCGGCAGTATTTAATGTTTGAGGGGGAAGTAGATTTGGGTACAGATTCCTGATTGGTGCCAGTGTAATAAACTCTCAGCTGTTCGGGACGAGGAGGGTTCCATCCTAACCCTGCCCGGGCTGGTGGCTCCTGTCTCTTGCCCTTGGTCGTGCAGATCCACCTCTATAGAACCGAGAGCCCTGCCCTGTGGGGTTGCCAGAGCTGGTAGCAGCCAATACAACCAAGAGAAATACGGGTGCAGGAGTCACCAAGCAGGCAGTGGTAAGGGGAGAGGAAGTTTTGCAGCTTGGTGGCCACCATCCCATTCTCCGCTGTGTAGCAGGCTACTCCGAGGTTATTCTTTGTCCTAATTATGCGGCTTGGTGCCTGGGAGAACTTGTATATACAAAACTTATTGGCTCCTGTCCTTTCCTGGAGTGGCACCTCACTGGGGACTGTGTCCTGATACTGCTTTAAGCAAAGGCAGCTTTTACTTCTGGAGGAGCATGTGGTTTCATCGAAGTAGTAGCCGATGACTGGCCACAGGTTGATCAAAAATTCATGTGAAATTAGTGACAAAGCAGAAAAAAACCCACATCTTCTGTTGTCTGCTACTTCTCAAATGAACTTTCAGTATGTGCCTTGTTTTGTGTGAACCCTGGATACAAATCAGCCCTGGCTAAAACTTGTGCTCTCTGCAGATGCAGCAGAATTGCCATGTTACTATAGTTGTAGACAGGATATAAATGACATGATGAAGGTCAGGTGAGAAAGTTGTGGCAAAGCTGTGAGGTAAATAAGCACTTGATTGATGGGCAATGGTGGGGAGGGGGAGGACAGTTATGTTAGCTCAGCCATCCAGGTTTCCTTTTCACTGCTGTTGCCTTTAAATGAGTCCCTCCCTTTTTCACTCTTGTTGGTACCTCTGGTGTGCAATGTGCACATTCTTCTGCTTTGCCAGGCTGCAGAGAGCATCCCTTTCCTCCTGCAGCACATGGCATTTTATGGCCTTGAGTGTTGGACTGTGATGTTGCTTTACTTGGGTGCAATGCTGGGAAGAGGGCAACCCCAAAATCTTCAATTTCTGGTTGGTTACAGATTTGCTGGGAAACTTCCAAGACCTGGGCAGTTTTCCTGATGCCTGATGTTTCAGACTCGCTGGTGTATCTGTGTAGCAGAGTGCACAGCCACCTGGGCATCTCTAGGAGTTCCATGGGGTGACAGGTACCATGGTTCTTGCCAACAGACTGTGCTTGATTGCAGATCTGTTACCCAGAAACTGCCTTTCGCTGTAACACCCACCTGGAGTGAAAGGTTAGCAGGCTGCATTTCCAGTATTCCACAAACAAGACAGCACAACCTGGAAGAGACTGAAAAGATGTGCAGTCTGCCATTTGCTTATCTCCTTGCAGCTCCCCAGAGGGTGTCTCTTCCATGAGGGTTATCCCACTGCTGAAGTGCTCACCCAGCCATGCTGGGGGGACGTGTTCATCCAGATTCTGCTGTTGATGGAACAGTCCTGCAGAACTGGGGGTGACTATTCCCTGAGTTGATGTGTGTTAACCACCTTCCCATCTATGCTCCAGCGCAGTTTAACTGGGATTTGAATTTTAACCTTTTTCTGAACTGCCATTTTCTTCCTGCTTTCCTAATAGCACATAGACAAACACTGATCAATTCGGGATGGAGTTACCTAGAGCCAGCTCCATTCTGAAGGGAGCTTGTTAACAGTTACCTCTGTGCTTAATTATGGTCTGACTTGGTCGAGTGGAAACTGCCCAGTGCAGTTGTGTTACTGCAGGTGTCACTGTGTACCCAAACCTGTTCTTTATGTCCCTGCTAAAACAGTAACTGTGCTTGATACGGATGTAAACAGGGTGAGTATTGGTAGCTTACATCTACCTCTTGATTCCCC
Organism: Actenoides lindsayi; assembly: GCA_025331215.1. NCBI lineage: Eukaryota > Metazoa > Chordata > Aves > Coraciiformes > Alcedinidae > Actenoides > Actenoides lindsayi. The sequence continues at coordinate 185,068 of WTSP01017502.1, read as the reverse complement.
TTGTGTGTCTGCTCTGCAAAATGTTTGGAGGGCTGAGCAAAGGAAGGGAACAGGTTAGCGAATTTGAGGCCTTTATTTGAAGTCAGATGACTGGAATTAGATGTGACCTGTCTGAAAGCCAACCTTGTTTCCAAAAAGTGCACGGGGAGATGAGATCAGAAGACACATTACAAACATTGCAGTAGCATAACTTGAGGCAAGTGCAATCATTTACTTGACTAATGAATCCCCTGGGCTGCTAGCAAGAGAGCACATCTCTCATTCATCTTCTTAATTTAATAAGCAGAGGGGTTGGCCTTAAGGGTAAATGAAATGCATAGTGATCCCATGAATGTTTCAGCAAATTGATGTACAATAAGATAAGGGAGATCCAGCAAACGGCTTACTTGAGTCTGAGAGCCTGTCAATGGGGTTTAAGGGGAAGGGAGAGAAGCTAGAGCTGATGGCTCTGGGTAGTGCTCTCCACTGTGCTCCTCTCCCAGTATCTCTAATTTGCACGGGCTGGAACGCAGGATTTTTGTTGTGATGTCATCTACAAAAGCCATGCCTGTGGTGCTTGGTGCTGCTCCTAAGACGGATCCATCAGCGAGATCAGTGAGCCTGCTGAGCTGTGCAGCTGGAGAGAGGCTGAGCAGGGAATGCGACCCATCTGCAGCAACCCCTCTGCTCTTTTACCTGCCCCTGTGTACGTACAGTGGGTTGTTGCTCCTTGGAAAGGCTCGTGGAAGAGCCATGGAGGATGCCTGTGCTTGTGGGAGCTAATGAGGCTCATTCCTGTCTTTCATGGGCTTAATTACTTCAGAGGAGAGATCAATGGTGTGAAACAATGAAACGCTTTAATGACCGCAACAGTAACTGTTGATTCTGCTGTTGCAGCAATTACTGCTTGATCACCTGAGTGAGTGTTATGTATTAGGGAAACTGAGGCAGAGATGAAGTCATGCTATTGCAACAGATCGTGAACTTTTTAGTATAAAAATAAATGCGGGGTAAGGAAGCTTCAGGCACATGCAATAAATTTGGTAGTTTAAAAAAACCAACCCAACACAAAGGCAGCTGATCAACAAATAACTCCAGAAGGGAATACTTCTTAAACTCCAGTTAAACCATGAACCATGTAAAGTGACTTTTGGGAGGCTGGCTAAAGTATAAAGAAGTTGAAAATGGGGATGCTTGTTCTTGGCTATTGTTTGAGAGAGGATTTGGGGATTAGATGGTCCGTTGCTATTGCGTGGAGTTCATTACTTAACCATCTTCCTAGGCTCTTTGCGATGAACACAAAATAGAGAACAGAAAATCAAGCTGAACTATCAAAAAAATTAGTGGCTTTTGGCATGTCATGTGTTTCAGAGTGCTTGAGATCAAACTGGATGGTCAGGTGAAGGTTAATGAAGGTAAAATATACAGATATAATGAAGTTCATGCATTGCATTGGAATTTGAAATAATTGCATTTCTGAACTCTGTCTGATTTGATGGGGTGGAAGCTACAGAAGATGGATTCAAGTTATGAAACTTCATGTATATGCATTAGTATAGTTCTGTATTAGAGTAAGATTGTTTATAATGGGAGTGCTTTTGGATTCAGGCCAGTATTTGCAGGGCTGCTCTTCTGCAGCCTGGTGACTTAAAGAATATTGTGTAGCAAATTGCTGCTTTTAATTGAGGTAAATAGTTGTCATGTGCCGCAGGAGGCGTTGGCATAATGTGAGCAGCACCGTTCTATTTTAGAGCTCAAGTTGCAGCTTTGAACACATCAAGGATTGAAGACCTTGAAGTGTTGCAGCACTTAGGCTGGCACAAAGCACAGTTCCTCAAACGAGGGATTTATTGCAGACACACGGGCTTCTCCTCACTTGGAAGCTGAGCAAAGAGCCAGCTCTTGTGTCCTGTTGTTCCCCAGGTGGTCACCACAATATTGTAGCTGTAGGAGCTGCATCTTGTAGGAAGAATTTTTATTCATGTGAGAGGAAAGAATACCCAGGGGTTGGGGTTTCAGTGAGCTGGGGCAAAGGGGAAGCTTCCAGTGGGGAATATCCTTATTTCCACTGTGACCAAATAAGAGGCTTGATGTTAAATGGGCTGGGCTGTCAAGCCTGTCAGGGAACTAAAAGGTTTGGGCAGGTATGTTGTGGTCAGATTTGGTGGTCAGAGCTGCTGCTGCTGCTTCATGGAGCAGATGGTACTGGGGGATGAAACAGTCCCATCTGGGTGTGCAGTGGTGCTCCCTCACCTCTGAGGTGACTTTGAGCTGCTCAGTGAAGGCCGTATCCATCCCCAAATCTGACTTAAGACATGAGCACTGTTGGCATAGGAGGAGGAAAGAAAAGTGTCTGTCTTCTGTAGTTGGGATGCAGAGGGTGGAGATACAACACACTGGCCACAGAGTCACCATGATTTGGGTAGCTCCTAAGGTCTTGTAGCTTGGCTGTTCACTACTATTCCAGTTTAGCTGTTGCATCTTCATCCCTTCTTGAGACAAGATTACCAAGGAACAGCTTGGCATGAAGGAAGGGATATGCTGTGGCTGAGCCTGAGGGACACAATTCCTGCTCGGAGAGGGTAGGTTGTGTGGGTCTGCTCTTGCTCCTGGTGAAGTCTACCTCTCCTCTTCCTTGCAGAGCTCATCAGATGTTTTGAGCTGATGCAGTTTGTTGAACTAGCAAAGTTATCCCCCTTGGGGTAACCCAGTAGATAATTTAGTTCTGGGTGCCACTCACTGAGTGAGGGACTTAACTCCTTGAGACACACACACACACACACACACACACACACCCCCCTTCTTCCCCCTTGGCTTGCCTCGTGGTGAGCATTTCAGAGCTGCTTGCCGCTGTTACTTTGGCCAGCCCAACTCTTTGATGCTTTAGCCTGTTTTCACTTGAGCGTGATTTTTGTGCTGGTGTACTAGAGTAATGACTTTCCTTGGTTGCCGTGCTGGCTGTCACTTCCTTCCTAGGGGCCTGGGCAGCACTTGGCTGTGTTAGTTGTGGGGAACAAAGAGTGGAAACATGAAGCTGCTTCAGCCCCGTGTTCACCTCCGCACGCCAGTGCCTGGATAATGTTGCAGTTTTTGTGTGAGCCTGATGAGCATCTGGATGGAAGAGGCCAGGCAGCCTTGGCTGAGGCATCACCTTTTCAGTTCCCGGTTTGGTGTGCAGAGCTCGCTCCAAACTGGGAATTTGTTATCAAACTGGTGTCAGGTATCCAGGAAACAAACCCTTCCTGCTGACAGACTATCAGCAAACCTGTTGCACACCCAGGTACTGGACCCCGAGGGTCCCATCTCCCAGGCATCTCTCTTGCTGTGCTGCCTCTCTGTGCATTGGAGAAGCGTCTGGATTCGTGTGCTGGGCTGGGCTGTGTGGCTGGTGAGCGAGTGATTCCAGAGAAGCTTGCCTTGAAATGGAAGAGCTGAATGATAGGGATATGCAAGCGCTGTAATACCAGCCAGGGCCTGAGTCTGCATATTCCTGTGTCTCTGAGGGTGGCCAGTGCCAGATGCGTCTGAGGATTGGTGCCAGAAACTCCTTAGTGTGCTCTTTTAAAATGTCAAACTCTTGTCTGCTCCACAGAGTGATGAGATCTTTCATGTCTTCGCCTGAGCCTCCATATTAAAAATGGTAGTGCTGTACCTTGTTCCAGAGCTCTCTGGGTTTCATTTGGCCAGAAGTCCAAACCTCTCCTGTACTCCTGCCCCGGGAGGTTTGGCCTTAATGCATTTATCTGTGTGTACAAGGAGAAGGGAACATTTCTGTTTTTACAGATGGCGTGGATTCAGGAAATCTAGTCAGCTGGTGTGGATCTGGAAACCATTCTGCCCTTATTAACACCCTCCGATGATATAAACAGAGAATCCCCAAAGCAAGGAGCAGTCTAAATAAAACTTCAGGCCAAACCAGAACATCTAAGGTGTGCCAGATCTTGCCTCAGGGAAGGAGAGAAGATGGGAAGTGCCAGGAAAGGGGAGATCTTAATTTCTAAGAGAACAGCCCCATGATTAAGGAAAGTCTGTACTCTTGCCTCTCCCAGGAGGGAGAGAGGAGAGCTGAGGGAGGGATGTCCTGGGGAAAGGCATTTCTCTGCCACCACCTTGTCTCTTCTCTTGGAAATGCCTGGCAAGATCGAAGCCAGGGATTGTCTTAAGGCAGAGGTCGGAGGCCAGAAAGCCTTTATAGATCTTAGCCTGTATTTGCTGCCTCAGTTTCCTGTCTGTAGTACAGGAAGAGCAACTAAAACCATCCAGCCTCAGAGCAGTATCTGAGCCCCAAGGTCTCACGTTAGGGCCTGTCCCTCCTGGCTCTGGGGGGAGGTCTGGGGGCTGCAGGTGTGGTACCCTGGGGTGGGGATGTGCCTCGCTCTGCTGGGGTGGGTGCTGCAGCTCAGGGGACATCTGTGCTGTGTGCCCTCACCCAGACCTGTGTTTGTAGTGGGAAGTGGGCTGTGGAGCCAAGTGATCTATAATGGGGTGCCCAAGAGGCTGTTCTTACGTCCTGCCAAACAGGACAGTTCTTCCAGGGTTGAGATGTCCACTCGACAGAGAGAGATGGCAAAGGGGCTGGAAAATGCTGTGTGATGCAACTTCGAGGGCTGAAATAGAGTTCCCTCCTCCTATTTTTTTTCCTTCTACTGTCTTATCTCTTTCTGCTTTCCTTTTATCTCCCTTCCCTTTTTGTTTGTGTCTGTTCTTTCCCTGTCTCCTAATGTAAGTAAGAAAGAATTTAATATGCTGAGACAGGAGAGGAGTTGTTCCACGCGTTGCAGATGCACCACATGTCTTCATTAACTCCCCATGACATTCAAAATAGCTGGAGATAAAGACAAACTAAATCTGGGAAGACAAATAGAAATACCGTTCCCTCTCCCCCCTGCTCCCTGCACCCCCGGGGCACGCTTTCAGTTCCCGAGGATGAATGGAGCAGAGCAGAGAGAAGCGGGGCTGCTCTGCCTGCTGCTGCTGTCAGATGCCTCACACTTCAGGGGATCTGCTCCCAGCCCAGGGGCCAGCCTGGGACATGGTCTGTGGGGTCTGCAGACCCTCCCGTCCCTGGGGGGTGATGGCTTGTGGGCAGTCAGAGAAGGCTAGCAAAGCCCTGGGCGGGCACTGCTGCGTTCCCCCCGTCTGTGCTGTCTCTTCTGGACCTCCTGAGGTGCACGGAAGGAAAAACCTTGGTATTTTAGGCACTAGCTGGGGAGCGAGGAGTCAAGCTTTTCTCCTTCCCCCTGCTGCGTAGCTGTGAGCAGGGGATGGAGCTGCTCACCAGGTCTGGACATGGGCTGGCAGCAGTGGGGAGCAGGAGGGCTGCTCGTGTGATTGCTGCTGCCCTCAGTCTCTCTCCCTTCTCCAGCAAATCTAAATGGCTTTCTGGAGAGCATGAGGCTCTGTTTTGCTGCTGTTCTGCTGAGTGTAGGCTGGAGTAGCTGTTCTCTGTGCCCGTGTCCACCCTGGCTTCTCCCTGGCACACAGAGGGTTTGGGAGCTGAGCTGCTGTGTCAGGGGAGCTGCTGTGCAGGGGCAGTGCAGATGCAGAGGGTCTCGCTGTGCAATCTGACACAGGATCCTATCCTGTAAAATGCCTGTAGCGTGTTGGGGGCCCTGTTCACCAGTGGTTAACGTGTCTGTGTGGGCCTTCGGAACTCCTGGAGATGTTCTGGGGGCTGAAGTGGCTGTGCCTTGGGCTGGGTGCCCACCCCAGCCCAGATGGCTGTGACTGGAGGGTGCAGGAGGAGCTGCTCGTTCCTGCCTCCTTTCCCGTACTCCACCAGACTCAAACCCCATCCAGGCTTCACTTGCGTGGAAGTCTCTGTGATCTCTCAGAGATTTTCTGTTGCTGCAGTGCTGCAGGAGTAGGGTGAGCTCAGACTGCTGTGAGCTGGGGTGAGCAGCTTCCCAAGGCAGGACTTGCCATCTCTTTCCATTATAGTCTTTTCAGTTCCCTACCTCTGTGCACAGCAGATGATTATCTCTCAAAAGCATTCTGGGTTGGTTTTTTTTTATCCTGTGTAGTTCAAATTATCCTTTCCTAAGTGCATTACCTTGCATTTGTCTGCACTGAACTTCATCTGACTTCGTGCTGCCCATCCACCTAGCTTTGTTAAATGTAATTGAAACTGAGTTGGGGCTGGGTGGAGGCCTGGGGTTGACGCAGCAGAAAAGCAGAGCCCTGTGTTTCCAGGACTAAAGAAATACCGTGAGCTGTTGCAGTTGTTGAGCGAGTCCTGTTAAATCCAGTTGTGTTCATGTTACAGCGAATTAAGTGAACATCAGAAATGAAAAGGCAGGGCAGAACCTCACCCCTTCTACGCCAGGCTTAGAACTAGAATAACTGAAAAGCCTTCCTTGGGTTCATTCATGTTTCACGTTCCTTTGTCTGAGGTCAGAATCTGTCCCTTGGAAATTGTCTAGAAATGGCAACTTCTTTCTTACTCTAGTAGAAGCAGAGAGCAAAATGGGGGTTGTTACCTTGTGTCAGAGGACACAACCCCTGAGGGTTCACTACAGCCCAAGCCAGAGTCTGGACACAGTTTTCTCATTAAGAACAGTATCTGCTTCCAAGAACTTGAGCAAGTTCATCTAGACCAATAAGCTGGTGAATAGTCTTCACAGTTTGTTCTGATTGTCTCATTGTTTAAATTACTCCAAGTAACTGGCTAATCGTAAGAAGTTAAGCTTTTAATAGCAATAGTGGGGGTGAAGCCACAAACTACTGGTAAAATGAAGCTGCTGCTTGTGAATAAATAGTCCAGTAGACTCTGCAATGGCTGGAGACTGTATTCAGGGACCCGGGCAATACCCTTCCATCCCTTGCCATTAGAAAGCTTTTGTGATGCACGGTGGCATGCTGCTGAGAAGGGCCCAGATATCCCTTTGGAGAACTGAACTCAACACTGTTACTTGTAGCTTGTGTCAGATGAGATGATGTAGACATGTGGGGTTTGGTTTTTTTGGTTGTTTTTTTTTTTTACAAGGAGTCCTTCAGAAATAACTGCAGAGTTCCCATTCTCCCCACTGCAGCCAGCAGAGGAAGGCATTTCGAAGGGTGCCCCTCTGTTCCTGTGCTTCTCCTTGTAGGAACACAGCCAGACATCACCTGCTCAAATGCTGTACTCACCCTGGTGCTGGAACTTGGACAGTGGGGTGTTGTACCCTATTTAAACTCCTTCACTCTTGGTTTTGAAGCCTTGCAGCCCTGCTCTGAGGAAGGGGTTGTGTCACCCTGCTGTATGTACAGAGCAGACACCTGAACTAGGGTGAGGTTCTGGTTTGATCAGCTCTTCTGCACCAATGGGATTGAAGTGGGGGCAGACTGGGGGTGACGTGGGTTGTAAGTGCTCTGCTTGTTTTGCAGCAGTGACCCGCCAAGTTCTGCTGGAGATCTCCCTGCTGTTCCCAGCTCTGCCTCACCTTTCCCTTTGTCAGTGCTTTGTGGTGCTGTTCCTCTCTCTCCTGCCTGTGTTCCTTTTAATGGTTTCTTATTGCCTTAGTGGGGTTTTTCCCTCCTTCAGTTCCTGTGACTGTCACAATGAACAGCTCCAGCACCCCTGTACATGACTGGCTGCTGCAGGTAACGTTTAGTGGCAATTAAGTGAGATTCTCCTCCCCCACCCTGCCCCTTTGTTGAATGACTCTGAAAAGGCTTTTATGGGGGGTGGGGGGGGAATGCAGGGGGGAAATTAAAAGGGTTCATAAAAGTGAATTTTAAGAAAAGCCTAATGAAGGAAATGAACCTCCTGAGAGATCAAAGCTGAACCTGCTGTGCCAGTGCAGAGAGTTTAGGCTTTTTCTTATGTTTCCACTGGCATGAAAGCACATGCACTAATATTTCTTCCAACAGCTTTAACTCTTACAGTCCCGTGGGGTTGGCATTCATGGCCTGTTTCTGTGGTGTCTAGTGCTGGGGCTCAGCTGTCCCATTAGAAACTTGCTCATGTGAAGCCTCCTCTCACTTACAGAGGGGACTGGGCCGTGGTCCATCAGGCCCCACAGTACAGGGACACCACCATCACCAGGTCAGCTCTCTGCTTTGTTTTGTGGCGTTGCTCCTGCCTCTTGCTACGAGAGCTCTATGAGGAAAATCACAGAATCATTCGGGTGGAAAGTGACACAAATGCTGTCCCATGCAGGACATATGAAGGCCATGTACCCACCGTTCCCCTCGTTGCCAGCTCTGCCTCGTGAGGGGGTTGGTGTTTGAAGGGGGGAAATGGGTACTCACTTGGTCCCAGTAAGTTGTGGAAATGTTACGAAGTCTTAAAATTCCATTTTTCTTAAATTAAAAAAATAGGGGGCTCTCGCTAGGCTCTGATGGGGATGGATGTGTTGGCTGAATTGCACGTAGGGAAAGTTCCATTAATCATGGAAAGCAAACTGAAGGCTCTTAGTTTTAACCAATTTTTCTAGGCCAGACTCCCCATACCCGTAATTTTTCCATTACACAAGTAATCTCCTCTCTGAAAAGGGCTAGGTTTGTTTAGCATCAATTCTTTTTGGTTGTTGTGGGTTAAAAACTGGATGGTTCAAATTTGTCAGGGGCTGGCTCTGGTCTCCTCTCCTCATCTCGTCACTTGTCGCCCTTGCACAGGTCCCAAGGCTCTTTTACTTTTAAAGTGTTTCCATGTGTTTGAGAATAGAATGAAAATGGGGCTGCACAAAGTGCCTTATGCACTCACAGCTTCCCAGAGTGCTAATGAGGAACATATTGGCAGTAAGTGGCTGAGTAGAGCAGTATAGCAGGAAAAACAACTTGCACGCAGCCTTATTTATTACAGGCCTGTTTCTCAGAGAGAGGCAATGTCAACCTGGATTTGGACTTTCACCTAATCTTCTCTGAAAGTACCCCGAGATATTAAGTGGCCACCTACTCAGCTGCTGGACTTCAGTTGAAAAGCAGATCCCAAAGCCTGCTTCTGCGAAAGCCAATGGCTCTCAGGCGTGGTGGTGGCTGTAGGTCATGGCCACGAGCCCCGGGGTCTGTATAAAACCTTTGGCCCTGATGCTTTTGTCTGTAGGCTGGGTGATTTTTGCCTTGGTTGGAGTGCTGCTGGGGTGGGATCGGTGGCAACAGCGGCAGGAGTCGTGTTCTGTTCCTCTACTGGGGCGTGATGCTAAAGCTGCTACACGAGAGCTAGCCAGAGTATGGTCTTCCCAGAGCTGAGCCTGGGAGGAAGCAGTGGGCTTTCTGGGGTCTGTTTATCACAAAATGACCCTTCTGGCTTCCCCGGCAGCCTGTTCCAGCAGGAAAGTGGGGAAGAAAACAATAGGGACCAAAGTTCAACTGAGAGTTCAACCTAGACCCAGGGACCTTCATGGGCACTGCCATGCCCATGGTCACAGCCTGGTTTTTCAGATTGTTGCCTTTTAACTGGGGTGATGCTGTCTGAATAGACAGCAGGGAGGGTTTCTTCATGGACCAGCATGTATTGCATTGCTCAGTCTCCTTCATCTCTTTGCCCTTGTTAAATACAGTGTTCAGAACCTGCTGTGCTGGGGGTGCTCACTGTGGTGCCCTGTTCCCTGTCAGTACTCCTTGTGTAATACAGAAGGTAATGCAGAGTATTCCTGCCTGCTAGGAAGTCTATTCTTGGCAAAATCTGGAGAATTCTGACAAACCATCTCCCCTCTGTTACTGGGGTGCTTCCAGCAATCTGTAGCAGTGTTGAATTTGGTCCCACGTACATGGTTACACTTAGAGTGATTTTGATAATTAGTTGCCTGTTGAGATTCCTGATTATCCATGTGCATCCTAACGACTTGATGAAGATATCTTTGACCCCATGCTTTCTGTGCTCTTACCCTTTCCCCAGCTCCAGCCAGACAAAGCCACGATGGAGAGCGCTTTGCCTTTTCCAGCACTGACCAGGTAGCAGTTAGCTGACTGCTACAGCACCCTAGAACCAGTGTCTAGCTTTGAAAGGGTCTTCTTCAAGGTAACAGAGGAAACCTTAAATAAGAGTTAACTTCTTTATTAACTGGCTGACCCAGCTGCTTCAGCAGTGCAAAAATTGACATCGCTCTGATTTACCCTGGTTGAGAACTTCACCCTCTGCATTAAATTACACAAATTACTGTGAATATTGCAAACTACAGTCAGTCCCTTCCTGCCAAGGGATGAGCTCATGATTCCTCACTTGTCTAGCGAGGGTTATGATGACCTAACCAGGACCAAAGATTGAAATACTCGGAGCTCCTTTTGACTGCTGTTCAGAGCAGGAATGGTGAGTTCTCTGCGAAGCACTGCTTCCCCAGCAGCCCTGTGGGAACGGCAACCCCTGTCTTCTCCCTGGAGCTGGAGGGACCTTAGCAGCCTCTTAGCAGCCTGTGTGTGAGCCGTGAGGGTCTGAAGGCAAGTCCATCGGTGTCTGGCTGGTAGAAGGTTACTTCTGGTCCTGGGCTTAGCCTGGTTCTCGGTGTTGCAGAGAAGGTAGCTTCCCCTGGGGACAGTGGTTCCCATTCTAACCGCGTATGAGTTTTGTCCCTGAACAAACTTGCTTATTTACCTCTCAGACTTTTTACTGCTTATGCAGAGAACCGGGGAACTGAAGCAAAACCTCACTTGTGCTGAAAACCCTTACAGTGAAGGAAGAAGCTGGCTCGAACTGAAGCAGATGCTATGTGGGAACAATTACCTGAGAGAAGCTCTGGGAGGGAGTGGAGGAGATAATGAAACACCTAGGGATTTGGGAGTCAGCTTTCCAAGGAGCAGAGGGGTTAGCAGTTTAGAGCTGGAGCTTGCAGCTGTGGTGAGAATCAGCTTCCCTTTCTCTCTGCTCCTCCTTTTCCCCCCTCTTTCCTCCCCCCCGGCTCAGGGGATAGAGGAGAAGGTGACCTTTGGAGCTAGAGCCACATTGCCAGCAAAGAACCTCGGTTGCAGTGGTGCTGGGCTCGAAATGCAACTTGCTGAGCTCAGCTGGTGCCTGCGGCCCTGGCCAAGGCAAACAGCCTGCGTGGGGGCTGCAGCGGGGACATCGCCGGGTCCTGACCCAGCTGCTTGTCAGCAGAGCTCTCCCTGCGAGATGGGGCGGCACTGTCCCCACATCCAGAGCAGCCGGAGCTCTACGGGGATGTGAGCTTAATGCCCTGTGATTCCAGGAGAACAAGAGCAGGATAGGTGCCCAGAAATCATCCAGCCGTGGATTCCCTGGAGCCCGAGGCTTAGCTAGTTCCCCTCCCCTTTCTCTTCTGCAGGCGAGTGCTCCTCTTCCATCAGCTCGTCTGAAGGGCCAGCTTTGTTTGCCTTTTACCTACACGGCTTCCAGTGCTGTTGATAGGGGATTTAGCTTGTGTGTTAATAGCAGGCTGAGCTGGAAGGACCGGGGTTGAATAACATTTCGCTGGGTTTCTCTACCTGTCCTGCCAAAAGCCCACTGCTAGTTCAGGCTGTTTCTATTCGGTCCAAATCATCCTCCCTGCCAAAGGGCCTGCGCTGCTCCAAGAGTTGCCGCGGGAGGTTCGGCAGCATCGGTAGCTCAGGGCTGCAAGCAGCAGCCTCTGCTCTTCCAGTGCACCTGAGAAGAAAAACTTGGGATGGGTTTTGGCAGCTGAAGACCCCCAGGTGATCCACTCGCATCTCAGAGCCTTCATCCCACTTGGGGATTCAATGTTCCCCTCGTCGTTCTCTGCTTCTGTGAGTCTGAGGCTAGAAATGCAGACTGTCAGGGAGCTGGGTGCTGCAGCCTCTCCTTCATGGTGACTTCAAAGCCTAGTCTGAAGTTTTGCTGCTACTCTTGAAAGGTTTCCGTGGTGCCGGCCATGGGTAACACTTCTTCCTTCTCACCTACAAATCCCTTCAGCTGCTAAGAGGCAGTTCAAGTGTTAAAGATGGTTGATTTGCAGGAGATGGGCGATGGCCCCGAGGTTAGATGGATTGACAGACAAAGAAAAGCACACCAGGAAATTACTGAAAACACTGGCTCTCAGCCTGTGGTTTGTGACCACTTTGAAGGAGTTGCTAAGAAATTTTTAGAGGAACCTGTCATCAGGGTGCAGATAGCAGCCTTACAGGGCAGGAACCTGTGTTTTGGGAACTCCACTAACACCCACTTCAACAACCTTGGTCTGTAATATGAATTTTTATGTAAATCTTGTCAAAACTGTCAAGTCTTCAGCGCGGGGAGCTTCATCTTGTGTACTATAAACCCACGTGAAGTGAGATGTGTATGATTTGCTGCTTACCTAGGTGGGGTTTTTATCCCATGCTGAGGGGTTGAAGAGGGAGTGCTCTGTTTCAAAGCCAACGTGCAATTTGGCCCAATTCATCCGTGGCTTCGGTTCTCCCATTTTAAAATCTAAGCAGACTATAAAAGCTACATTGGGTGCATGCTGGAGGAGGTTTGAAATACGACTTAATGCAGGAGATTATACTCATTTTTCTCAGACTTGATTAACTGGGGCTATCACAGGCAATCACCTTGGCTCGGGGTAAAATGTGTCCAGTTAGCAGTTTCTGCTGTAAGCACCGGGAGAGCATCAGCAAAGGCTTGAAACATCTCTCTGTTCATTATTTGTTATTGTTTCACCTGCCTTCAAATGGTAATTGCAAGGGCTTTGATTCATGGATTAGAATGCAATTTAGTTTCAATTGTTACAGGCCCGGCCTACCTGCCCCTGAGCCGGGCTTTGGAAACTTCCCCATCAGCACTCAGCGAATCCTGCCAGATCCCTCACTCCAGCTTGCTTCCGGGAGGAGAAGATGTAGGGAAGGTGATCCCTGTTAAACCAAGGCATTATGGTGGTCTTGTCCCATTTTTTTTTTTATTTTTTTGGTATATTTTCTTTAGATTTCATCCTTGGGAAGGAACGGGCCAAAGCTGGTGTGAGGGTGGCTCTGGCACTGTGCTGGCAGCAGCAGCTGAGGATCCTGCTTTCTATTCAGTTTATTGATTTAGACACTTGTGGATTTTCTCTGCCCAAAATATTTTTCATGCTGTAGCAGAACCAGCTTTAACTCAGACTAAAATTTGCAGTTGAGACAGTGAAATGTTTAGAAATGTTTTGTTTTCTCTGGGATCAGGAGCCGCAAATGAGTGTTGCTGCTGGTGTTACCAGCAGGAGACAGACAGTGCTGGGGGTTGTGGATGTGATTTCCAGAGAAGAACTTTTGTATTTAGCTGCTGGACAAGCTTGTGCTTGATGCTGTGAGAACAAGCCTTGGTGTTAATCGGAGAGGAGCGATTCCAGAGCTGAACACAATGGCAACAAGGGGAAGGGACCTGGAGAAATCATGTAATTCAGCATGCTGCTTCAAGGCAGGATCTGTTGTACCCAGGTTATTCCTGACATACCTGCCTAATCTGCTTTTAATTTGCAGTGAGGGAGTACTTTACCAGACTGATGGAAGAGATTTTTGTCTTCCTAATATTTCACCTTAATCTCCCATGGTTCAAATTAGCGTTGTTATTTCTTGTCCTATCAACCAGGAGCAGAGAGGAAAAAATTGGTTTTGCTCCCTCTTGCCTAGTTAAAGACTGAGAGGAACTCGATGATCTTTCCTGTGCAGGACACTCCCTGATCACTCAGCCTTGTCTCTGTCAGTTTTCTAGACATCTTATTCTTACTCATTTCCTCTGAATTTGCTCCAGGTCTGTGCTTTGCTTAAATTGCAACCCCAACTGCTGGATGTGGTACACCTACCTGAGGCCTGAGCCAAGGCAGGAGGAGAGCTACTCATGGTTTTTTCAGGGATCCTCTTGGTGTTTATAGGTGTTTAGCTTCCCCCACCTCATGGGAAGCCCAGCAAAGGTGCAGTTCAGCTCTGTCTGGCCGGGCACATTTGTGAGGATGCTACCAAGTAATTCTGCAAAGTTTCTGGGTTTTTTGAGCTCGACAAAAATCTGACTTTGCATGTGCAAAAAGAGAGATCCAGGGGATCCCCGAAAGCTTGGATGTTAGTAATATTCAGTCTCGCACAGAAAATGAGTTCATCACTTGGACACTTGCAGCAGCCCAGCATCGTTTGCCGCTCAGCTGCTGTGTGCTTTGCCATAGCCTGCTGCAGGAGAGCTGGTTTGAAGGTCAAGTGCTGCAGAGCAATTAGTTTCAAGCCAGCCAAGCCCGAGTAACTCTGACAACTCGGCACAAGAGGGTGCAATAGGTTTGTAATAAACCCTCGACACCTTCTGCTGCACTGGTGCCACTGGAGAAGGTTTTCCTTTGCTGAGACTTGTCTCGCAAACCTGACATCCTGCTAATTGGTGGAGTTTGAGCTGGCTGAGTTTGCCTCATTATTTTGAAGTCCTTTTCACTCTGTTTCCATAATTATGGTAATTAAACTTGGTGGGTTTTTAATTATTATTTTTTAAAGTAATCAGAACTGTAGTTGAATTATGAGAGTGCCAAAACGAGCCTGGCAAATGGTAATTTTAGTTTGCTGCGTTATAAATCAAAAGCCGACTTGATTTCCCAGCTTGCTGGATGTTTTGTTAACCAGATCACTCCAGCTCTCCTGAGGCCTCGTATGCCAAGAGCTGCCCCTGGACGAACAATCAGACTTTATAAATAGCAGCCTTAACAAGAGCGTCACTGCCAGATGCTGCCGAAATAACTTCGGGACTCGTGCAGGAAGGAAACTCCCTCATCTGGGGGCAGCTGGGCTCCCAGCCATTATCTAGGACATCCCCCTGCTTGTGAAATTTCAGAGGAGCTGTTAGGATGCCTGCAGATGGGGTCACAAGCACATTCCCATGTTTCTCAGATGCTGGGCTCGCCAGCAGCTCCTCCTGATAGGCTTTGTGTTTATTACCGGAGTCCCAGATCTGAGTTTGATCTCTTGCTTCCACTCGTGTCTTGTATGGCAACAGCAGTAACTCCTCTCTGCCTAATTAGCTCGAAGCAGTGTGGAGTGATGCTCTCCCTTAGCACGGCAGTGACTGAGCTGCCTTCTAAGGATCCCTGAATGTTCAGCAACAGTTGAGGGGTGGTCTAGGCTCCTGCCTTCCCTGAGAATCAAGGTCTTTCCTCAGTCTTTTCTTGTGCCTGTTGGCTGGCAACAAGCACTAGAGGTGGACAGCGTACTCCGGTTTTTAGCTAAGTGATGATTTTTAAAGCACAGGCTATGTCTGCAAAGCTCCAATAATGCATTACTGTAGTAGTAGTACTACCTGCTGGGATCCGTGGCAGAATACAGTAAGAAATGGCAATCTTGGCTTTTTCGGACATCTAGGTGAGGTAACAAGGACCCACTGGCACTTGAAGTCCCTAGGATTTCCCAAGGAGGCAGGTGTCTTTTTGAACAAACTGTTTCAGACTCGGCAGAGGCGATGGAGGCAAGAAGCCATGTAAATCCCGACTGCCTTTGTGCCCACAGTGTGTGCTGTTCTGAACTCAGCCTGTCCTTTGCTGCCAGTGGTCACAGACCAGCATGGCTGACATTGTTCAGAAGTGTGCTGTGGCAGGAAAAGAGGACAGGGAAAAATGACAGAGATGAACCCTGTAGGGTTGGACAAGTCATTTCAGGTCAGTGTCCGCTTTCTTAGAACCAAAGCCTGGTTCAATACCCTTCTGGGTAAGTGCTTTACTCAAGATCTGAGTGTCTTCGTAGTTTCTCACATATAGCAGTCACCCCTTGCATGAGGAAGAATTTGGGGTGCAGTAACAGTGGACTAAGTGTAAATGCTATGGATTGGAAGGAAGAGCTCCCTCGTGCTGGGATAGCAAGTGACCTCATAGCACAAGAATATTCTTTCTGAAATATTTTTCTGCCTTTTGTTGGATCTCCCGCAAGTCCCAATGTACAAGCTGAATGGATCTTGCCCTTTCTCACCAAAAGCTTAGAAACAAAGCAGCTGAGGTGGCCAGAGCAATCTGAACTTGCATGCTTGCATCGTTGGGCATCCCTGTGCATTAGTAATGTGCTGGTTCACCCGTGTTCTGAAAAACAAGCTCTTCTCTTTCCAGAGAACTGCACATTTCATAGTTATTTTGGTAGCTTTTTTTTTTTCTGGTTTATTTGAATGTATTCCATATTCCACGAGCTATATAATTTCTTCTATTTCCTGACTGTGCTTTTGCTAACTTTAGTTTTTGGATTTCTAGGTAGGGGAAAAAGGGAATCATGGGGAAAGTCGTCTCCAAAAAGGGAAGATAACGCTCTCTCACATCTGGAGCAGTGCTGCTCTGTCAGGTCAAACAGTTTGAGGCTACCTGATTCCCAGCATGTGGCATGTTAGGTTTCAAACATTAGAGGCACAGTATATCCCAAGTAACTGCCGATCATGTACCACAGGGAATGTAAACGAATCACCCCATGGGTGGAAATATTTGGCTAAGGAACGCTTATTTACAGTCCTTAAATACGTGCACTAAGCACAGCCTGTGCTGAGCAGCAGCTTCTGTAGGTCTGTGTCTACAGGAAGTTATCAAAAGGCTGAGGGGGGCAAAAAGAATCTCATTTCAGGCTTTCATCCGCAAAGAGATTTCAAATACGTTATACAAACATATGTATAAAACAGGCTGAAGACCTGATGCGTACCAGTCGGGTTCTGTGATGGTTTCTGGGAAGATGCTGTCAACACAAACACATCCATGCTGGCTTACTCATAACCACCCTGACCTGGGGACTGTGCTGCTGCTCGGACAAACAAGATCAGGAATGACCAGCTGGGTCACCACAGAGGCTGGAGAGCGTCTTGAATTAACAATCAAAACATTCTCTGCCTTAACTTCGTGACTCTCTGCATCATTGATGTCTCCTGAACAGGCAGGACTTGCTGTGAGAGCTTGATCTCTTCCCAAATAGTGGTATTGAGCTAGGTCCTAGGGATTTTTCTGTCATCCTGTCTCTTCTGGAGTTCTCTTACATAGGACAAAGATGGAGATGTGAAACTTTTGTCCTTACTCTTATTTATTTCTAATGAAAACAACTCCCCAACTGCAGGGCTGGAAGAATCAGCTTGTGTGCAATTTAAGTCATTGTTTCTGTTGTTCTTTTTCCTGGTGTTTTTGCCCATGCAGTCTGCCTGTTGCAGTGACCTGGTCTCATGCACCTTGCTATGAAGTGAAATTCCTGAGTGTAGAGCACAGGGGCGAGGTGCTCCCTGGGAGGATCCACAGAAACTGGTACAGGGAGCTGCTGGTATTTCCAAGTAGGAATTGCCCCGAGGAGGGGGGAGAATGAAGAGACTGAAGCAGTAGCTGCTACAGACTGAATTAGGCATTACTAAGTCTGAGTGTATCTCTGGTCAGCACTTTTGCTCTTAGAAAACTGAGTAGAGAAGACTTGGATTTAGTCAGGAACAAATGTCAGCACAGCCAATGTCTTCAAACTGAAAACTTGACTTGTATGAGCTTTACAGGGAATGCACCTGTGTGTGAGTGAGAAATAGGGAGAAATGTGTTGGCTGTGCTCAGTTTGTTATGAAGAACTGTATATTGAATGAATGGTACCTCACCCTTCTGATTTTTGCCTCAGTTTTCAAGGTGCTGGGTTTCTTAAGCAATAGACTTACTAGCTGGAAAGTTGCTAATTGATCCCCTCAGTTTTCCCCAATTATTGTCATGGTCCAGGAAATGTAACCTCTTTCAAATTCTCCTTGTGTTCTACTTTGTCCTTGTCTGCTCTTACTGCAGGCTTGTGCTGCTCTGTCTGTGATTTAGCTGTGGTGCTCAGCCTATCTAGTTTAGTCTGAGCTTGTAGTCACACCTATCTACTGGATCTGGTTTCCATCTGGTTTTTATGGAAGTCCACAATGTTTTTACACCATCATAGCTCGGGTTGTAGTGTGAGATGCTGCCTTACACCTCTCACAAGCAGCTTGTGTGGTGCTGTGACCTAGTTCAGAGATGGTGCAAGTGAGCGTAGCTGAGTGCAAGCATGTGGAGCTAGGCTGGGATGCCTGTGCCCCATGAAGCTTGCTGCTCATCACCCCCCAGCAGTGGTACAGCAGGAGAAAGAATGCTCTTGGCATTCAGTCTGGAACCAATGGGCTGCCATCCTTTCTTCCAGTGAAACAAATCTCCTCTTTAAGGCAAACTGCTTAGGCTAAGCAGAGGTCTCCAGCAACCCCTCTGCTCTATGCACCCGGTATGTGCTCAGGGTTTCCTGGAGCTCTTGCTAGGCAGAGGCTGTGTTGCCTGTTTCCCTTCCGTGTGCTGTTCTCAGCAGCACCAGTTCCTGTGATGCTCGTTCTTCTGCTGCCCACCTTCCATTTGGGTATGGAATCCACATCTCTGGAAATGGGATGAGTTCAGCCTGGTTTAGGGCTGGGATTCGGTTGCCTGCTCCAACCTATCTGTGCAGCCTGCAGATCAGACTTGTGTCGCTTGTCGCCTGCTTTCTGTGTCTGAGGACCAGAAGGTGGTGGGTGGGAGAAGGAATTTGTTTACTGATGAAACCCCAAGCTCTCCTTTTGAAGGTAAAGAGGATGGGGGTAATAAAAGGGTGATGGAAGCTTTGATTAGCTTATGGTGGCTATTTCCTGCTTGCTCCAAGCCATCCACCTACTACTTCTACTGCCCTTTAACCTAAACCCTAGGCTTTCAAAGCCTGACAAATCCCTGAAGCGTTACTGCATACAGCATTCTTTTAGTATACAAAATATTCTTCACATATGCTAAAAATATACTATGAGTACTAAAAGTAGCTCTTTCCAGAGAATCTTCCTAATTTCAGTAGATTTAGTACATGTCAAGAAGCGATTTAAAGGTCATCTCATTTCCTTATGTTTGTTTAAAAAGAATTGCTGAAGGATAACATTTTGGCAAATGCTCGCTCTGAGTTACAGACATTTGGTTTTGGTTTTTAGATAATGGTGGGTTTCTTCTTATGGAAGCCATCAAAATGGAGCTTGATTTGAGAAATAAGGGATATCCCAAATCTTGTGCATATAAATAAATATTATATAAATATAACACTTGAAAAGGCAAGATGTATTTTTTCCCAAGTCTTGAGCTAATTAGAAAATAACCTGTTTACTCTCAGTTTTTGTCTCCCTGCCTTTTTAAGCCTACAGATTCTGAAGTGTTTTTCCTAATGCCTTGAATTACTGTTGTCTGACATCTGGTGGGGTATCAAAATAGTTGGTTCCTGATGGAAAGAAGCGTGCATCCAAGTCATATGAGGGCACTGCTGAAGTACAGAGTTTTGCCGTGGACTCTTTACCCCCTGTGTTTCTGAGGTATGGATGTTCCACCCGAGCAGCTTAACTGAGAAGGGATGTTTTTTTGAATATCAGCAGGAATAATCAGGGAGTTTATGGACTCACCCTGAACCCTTTGCAAGTGAGGGTGGTGGTGTGTGGAAGAGAAAGTGAAAGGCCTCCCTTCAACAGAGAAGTTTGCTGCAAACTCCCCTGAGCTAAACCCAGCAGTGGAACAAGAGTCATCAGCAGCAGGCTGGCTGCGCTGCCAAGGCAGTCTGGAATCCCTCTGTTGGATGTTTTTCAGTGGTACTGAGCAGAATTCTGCTTTCAGAGTGGATTGGGCGTAGAACTCCACTTGTCTTCATGGAGATGTGTTCTAGATCTGCAGTGGTGGTGGAGAGAAGAGGGAAAAGGTTGTGCATAGAATGGGTGGGTGGTGGAAAAAAAAATAAATCTTTTTTTTCCCCTACCACAGTTTTCAGTGAGAAAACATGGAGACAGCAGCTTCTGTCTGCCAATGCAAAATGAGTCAAATTAGAGGGTAAATTAACTAATTATTACACTGTCGTGGCAGCGATGCTACAGTTGAGGCTGCAGAAGGCATTCCATTATCAGTTCTATTCTTCAGTTACCTTTTAATTGATGTATTTGTATATAAATTAAGGCAAGAAAGCCTCTAGCCTTTTGTTTTCCAGTCATTAAAGCAATGCTTCAGTGGGTTTTGGACTAGAAGGAAAGAGGGACCCTTTACAATGATCGGAACAGACGGTAATGCCCCACAAGGGGAACGTTTGTGAGAATGGAAATTTCCTTTTTAGACCTCACAGTGGAATACGAGTTAGATACAGATCTGATAAACAGGCTCTTTTTAAATCTCTGTTTGGGGATATGGGAGAGGGAAACGTGCAGCTGGCAAGCTACGTCTCCTCATGCTTCACTTCTTAGGAATAAACAGTCGCCAAACAAAAGGCCTTATTACAGTTATTCTAGTAATAACTAATATACATACCTGTATGTATATGTAGATCTCCCTTCAGAGCACAGCTGCAGGAAGAAGCTGTGCAAAAAAGATAGTTTGCATTTGCAGTGTTCTGGAGGGGACTGAAATTCTCCACGTCTTTAAAAACTTTGGTGTGCGCTTTAGGTGTCAAGCGAGCGTCAGCTCGGGATGAAAACCCCTCTGTAAATGATCTACTTGTAATGTTCTGTGTGAGAGGTGCCGTGGCCTCAGAGATGGGAAATGTTGTATTTGAAATGTAGAAAAACCTGTGCTATAGGTCTGATACTGACCCGATCATCTGCTAGGTCTCTTTATCTGTGTTCCCTTCCCAGGCTTTTATAAATGGAATTACTAAGGCAAATAGGATCTTTGGAACCTCACCTGTCTATAAATGATAAATAAATCATCGTCTTGGAACTATTAGGTTTTTCTGGAAGGTGGGTTAAATGACTGCAGCATGGGGAAAACCTGGGTGGAACACGAGATTTTCTTTCCAAGTGGAATCTCAGTGTTTTGTTTGACTTTTCCAAGAGACTTTTGCCTGCGCGCTTGAGGAGAGCTGAGAGGCTTGGGCTGTCTCAGTGACGCATCTCTGGAGCATCCACTTGGCACATTACCTTGGGGCAAGAGCATTCAGAGCTTGCTGAACGTGGATTTGATTATAGGAGCTGGAACCTTCACGTTTTTCTAGAGTTCCTTGTCTCTGGCAGCCCATCACACTGATTTTCAAGGCATGGGGACCTGGCCATCCTACCTACCAGGTAGGGCATGGGAGGTGACAGTTGTCTTGGTAGCTCAGTGGCCAGAGAAGTGATGACCCAGGTGGGCACACTCTTGCAGTGTCTTGATGAACCATTGCTTTGCCTCTAGAGAGTAACAAAGCCTGTCAGCTCCATACATACTGTACTTTCACTTAAAAGCACTGAGACCCTTTCCTGCTCCTGGGAGCTTTACATTTACTTCAGTAGGAAGGACTGTTAAATTAAGTATGCAATTGATATAAGTCATCCAAATCAAAACATCTTGCATGAATGTGATTAAATGAAATTCCTGAGTATGTTCTTGCCATCTGGAACAACTTTTCCATATTTTGTTGTCTCATTGACTTTTCAAAATTTAACTGAAAATGTATTTTTCACTTTCTCTTTTTTTTTTCCCCCCTTTGGTAATGCTTAGTTTTCATCTCCACTGCACTTCTATAAAAATCTGCAAATCATTTTGGAATAAACATTAAGGGGAGGGAGCTCTTCAAAGTCAGAATACAATCCTTTGGGGTACTGGAGGCTTCCACTGCTCTGAGATCCCATCACATCCCATCCCTGCCTGGGGGGGAACCTGGCATCTCTCTGGTTTTAGCCCAGGAGTCCTATCCAACAAATTATCCTCAGAGTTAGATGTGAAAAGATGCGTGGCTGACGTGATGCTAATGCCACTTCAGCCTTGGAGGAGCCAGACTGTCAGGAAAATGCAGTTGCTGAAGTAGCAGGAGGTAAAGTAGCTCCTTCTTCGAGGTCCAAGTCACACACACTCTCCACGTTGGACCATCCTGTGAGGAACAGCAGCCTTCCCAAAGCTGCTTCTGTGGAGAGCGGGGTCAAAAGGCTCCGTGTGAGTTCAGAACATAAAATACAAATGAACTACTAAATGCATAGGCAGCTTGAGGCTTGTCAAGACTTGCTGCAAACAAGCTGTGCATGAGATTAAGGCTCAGCTAAGCAGAGATGAAATTCCAGAGCAGGATTTGGGGGTACAGAGCACAGATCACCGTGCCCATTCCCTTTCAGTGACCTATTTATTTAAATATGGAAATATGGAAGTTGTTACACATTGCTGTGCATGTTTCAGGGAGAAAAACAACAAAACCAAACCAAAACAACCAACCCAAAACTGCAGATGTGCTGAGTATGGACTAAATTAGCTGAACCTGCCTTTTCAGGCACCTGGCCTGAGATTTTCAAAGTTACCTGGATTGTTTGCTGCTCACTTTACTTAATGAGTGGTATTTTATTATCTGAATTACTTGAAAAGCTGTAACTTTGCATTATCTCATGTCCTTGAATGTTTCTTTGCAATAAGTTTTTTTCTCTGTATTATTTTCAGTATTATTTTTCAGTAAAAACCAATGCCCTCCCACCCCCAAAACTTGCTTTGCCTTGGGTGCTGGGTGAGAGCACTCTGGAGATGCCATCAGGCAGATTGAAAATATTGAGGGATTCTGTCCTGTAACATAAGTAGCTATTTATGGACTTTATTGTGACTCACTATTTCTGATGAGAATAATTCACAAAAATAGTAATGAGGGAAGACTAAATAAGGAGAAATACAAGCATTGAAAAGGAAGAATCCAGAAGTTAGGTTCAACTGGAACTGTTTGCAATTTGTGATGTCTATGGGTTTAGGCAACTTAAACATTTAAACCACAAAGTGAGGAAAGACTGGCTTGAGAGTGCTTTGGCTCAGACTTTGAACCGAATGTAGCCCAATTAACTCTTGTTTGAATTTAAGTCTTGGCCTAAATCTGATCTTACTAAAGACAGTAGCAGCATTCTCATTGCTCTACGCCTGTCCACATCCAACTAAGCCATTGCTTGTCAGATGCTGCTGGTGGGATAGAGTCAGAAAAATGCTGCTTCTTGTGTGGCAGAGGGAGTAAAGACTGCAATATCTGCATTCACTCCACTTAACTTCTGGCACTTAATTCCCTGTCACCAGGTGACAGTTGCCCCGGTGTCCCGCTCTAGATCAGACACACACGGGTAGGTATCCTGATGCCACCCAGCACCCTTTGGGAAGATGTTTTGCTCTGCACTGGCAAGTGAAGGGGTCCGAGGTGCTGCTTGGCTTTAGCTGGTACCTTAGGCGAGGCTCATTCAGACCTGTGTCTCAGAAGCTGAAGAGTGGTCTGTGGCTCATCACCATCCTAGATGGGCAGTAGAAGAAGGCTTTCTACCACAGACTAGGTCCTGTTGCCTGGTGAGGAGACAGCTTTTGATCACTCAGCCTTCACTCCTGAAATTGATACATATAAGGCAAAAACGTTTTTGGCAGTTTTGGCCCATTCTCCTGCTGCTGACCCCAGTGGGTGTAGGGTGAGTACTTCTGACATTCCCCCTCTCAAAGTTCAAGCAACTTCCTTTCTTTTCCCTTGAGCCCTCACCATGGAGCTGTTGTGCAGAAAATGATGAGAAAATGTTCGTGCATCTGATTTCTTGGTGGTGGTGGTGGTAGTGCTGGAGCTGTGCTGTCGTGTTGGCAGCTCTTGGCTTGCAGTGGCAAACTTACCTACTAGGAAAACTACTTGTATCCTATAAATAGAGATGGCCAAGAATGGTTTGATTAAAAGTTTGTTTACTGTTTGAAGTCTCCTGTTTGTGGAAAGCATTAAGCCAGTTGGAATAATGTTTTCCTGAAATACTCATCAGGAAGCTTCCTCAGGTTGGGAGCATTTCTGTGACACCTTGGGAAGATGGATAAGGTGTAATTGCCTTTCTGATTAAAGGAGATTGAGCTCTCTGTTCTCAACCATGTCACTCGCTCTCACATCTTCCTAAATCTCTCTCATCACCAGTAATGTGGAATGAAGCAAAGCTTCACAATGCCAGAGGGTTCTGTGGAGCAGAGTTGTTCTCTAGCCAGTCCTCCTGCTGGGCAAGTGGAGACAATGAATCCAGGTAGCACAGTGTTCCCCTTCTCTGCTCTCTTCTCCCTCCCCTTGGGGTATTCCCTGAAGATTAACGTGGTGTAGGAAAACACTGTGGAGCATAAGGTTCTTATTGAAAGACTTTAAAAAAGCAGGGTGCTTATTTATGTTCCTAATTTTGGGTTTAGGTGGCCAGTGGTAAGCACTCCTCTTCAAAAGCGCTGGTCTTGGTGGATAAGCTGTGGGTTGTTGGGGGTTTTGTTGGCTTTTTTTTTAAGTTGCAGACAGATGAAGTGGAATTCTGTTTACCTGCCTGGCAGCCTTGCAGAAATAGGGTGACAAAGACATAAAAAGAAAGAAATGCTCCATCATTTGCAGAGTGACATCATTTGCAAGTCAACGAATGATCTCCCGTTTAGGAACTTGCCCAAATGGCTGTTGGTGGTTGTTTGGCAGACCCTGCCACATCGTCTGGATTAATGTGGTCATTGTTCTAGATTTATTATTCCCGTTCTTAAAGAATGTTCTTCTCTGCTGAAATGGAGCAGGAGCAATATTGCTGGTGTGCAGAGCAGCTTACTGACTGAGGGGTCCCATGGCAGGCACCGGAATGCCCATCTTGTAGTGTGGTTTCCTTGATAGAAAAAAGAGTTTTAATCCAAATGGAAAGAGGTCCTTTGAACCTTTGTCTAGTCTTAGACCTAATTATTTATTTCTGCTTTACAGACACTTCTACCTGTACCAAACTGAACTCCTTTATCAAAGCTCACTGGAAACGTGGGGAAATTGTAGTCCAGCACTGGATCTCAGCTTTGTGGCTTCATTCCTCTGCCAGACAATGTTCACATTTATAAGCAGCACAAGTAGCTAGAATTTCCCTGTCAGTTCCTATTATAAGATGCTGATCTTAGTGGATT
>WTSP01017502.1:119008-143779 GCA_025331215.1 Actenoides lindsayi | reverse complement strand
CAGAGGGGCAGGATCCCCCCCTCCCCTGCTGCCCACGCTGCTGGGGGTGCAGCCCAGGGTGCCACTGGCTCTGGGCGCCCGTTGCCATCTCATATCCAGCTCTTCATCCACCAGCACCCCCAAGTCCCCTCTCTATCTATCCAGCTCTATTTAGCTGTATTATTGTTAAATATCTCTTCTGCAGATACAGTGCTCAGGGGTTGTGTGCCCTCCAACCCCCTAAATGCCCAGTGAGGAGTGATGGGCCAGTTCCTGTACACCCAGATAACTCAGGCATATTTTTATGGTCAATCTTGTCTGTAGGACTGTGTTCCCAGTGAATGTGAATTCGGAGGCAAGGAGATGTCTTCTCTGCCCTGGTGAACTGAAGTCATTTAAGTATCAGAATGTCCTTGAACCATTCTTGAGGAAATGATGATTAAAAGAGCCCCCAAGTGACACGTGTTTCTCTCGGGTACTTCACAGTGGAAGGCTCCAAGGTCTGTTGGTGAGATCAGGCTTCCTGCTGAGAAGTCAACTCAAGCTGGCTAGAGATTAAACAACACTTTTAACTGCCTGACACTGTGAAGCTTAGAAGAAGGAAAAAAAGACATGCAGTGTCACCTAGGGAGTAAACCAAAGCTTGCTGAAGCCCAGTGAAAGGTTTCCATTGAATTCAGCAGGTATTGGAGTGAGCTGCCAGCAACATGCTGACGTGACCTCAGGTTACAGCTGTGCCACTGCCACTCAAGGAGTTTGTTCAGGTTTGGAGCTCAGCATCTATCCCAGCAAAGGCAACTGAAAAAGAAAGCAAAAGGGTGGGATTGAAAGTGGAGCTCATTTTGATGCTTTCAGTTTATAGTCTGGATTTATCTCCTGTAGCTGAGATGATTTCTCAGTGTCAGACACCTGCCCTTCCCCATGGCCAGCTCGTAAATGACAGTGCTCTTGAATATAATGGTTTTAAAGGCACAAAGGGTAAGTTCCAGCTGAAGCAATGTTTAATCTGGCTGTGGTGGTTCAGACAGCTGAGGAGCCGTGGGCACGTCCCTTTGAATTTGAGCTGCAGTTCTGTGTCAGGCACCCAAACCCAACCTTAGGCATGTACCCCTGTGCCCCCCAAATGGGGCCTCGTGCTTTAGGCAGCCCCCTACTTCAGGGAGCACTTAACAGAGGAAAGAATTTATTCCTGTTCTGAATTTGAGCAGCACCACAGTGCATTGTGCTTTATTGCAACGCTTCTGAATCGCTTTCATAATCCCCCCTGTGCCACCACCCGAATGGAATTCTGATCCCGTGCACGCTCCGCTCTGCTGAGCGCAGGGCTGGCTGCTGCAGCTCCTCTGGCCCCGCCGTGCTTTACATTCCCAGATCATCCCTCAACCAGGCAGGGTGAATTGCAATTCCCAGTAGCCCTGTGGAGGAACCCAGTGTGCTGGTGGCCTGTAAGAGAGGGAACCGGGCGAGGAGCGCTGAGCGCGAGGACAGCGGTGATGCAGGGGGGGGGAAGAGCTGCAGAGCTGCTGCTTGCCTGCCCGAGTTGTGCTACTGGATTTTGGGCTGGCCCGCCTGTCATTAGCTGGCTTCCAGAGAGAAAAATCTCTGGATTGCCTAAAGCTCAGGGCCGTCCTGGCAGAGGCGATGGGCAGCCTTCAGCACTTGTGGATATTCCAGTTTTAATTACATATTTTTTGAGTTAGGGTTTCCCCTGAGACGTGTATATTCTTCTGTTGGAACCTCTGGAAACTGAGGTCAAATGAGAAGATGATTTTTTTCCTAAAATAAGTATTCTTCTGCTTGCTCTCTTTTCATGGAGCTGCAAAGTCCTTCAAGGTGTTAAACGCCTCTGTTGACAAGGTTATTAGTTACACCTTGGTCCTGTGAACAAATTGGGATTATTGCGTTAGAAAAGTGCTCAGCACACAGACACCCCATTCTCTGCTGTGCTTTGAGTGAAGAAAATGGGATGCAAAGTTCCCTCTTAATAAATACGTCCTCGTTTATCATCACTTACTGTCTTTGGAAAATGAGAGATTGTTTTTCCAAGTGATCCTGCAGCATTGGGAAGACTTCTGCAGCTTTGACTCATTGTGATTATTCCCAAGTGTTGTCATCGGTTCTTCCTGTATTTCTGTGAAATTGTTTTTAGCCTGTGCTTTGCTCCCAAAGCTGATCCTATTCAGAAGTTCTTTGAATAGGAAAAAAAAAAAGACCTCACACATCCCCACCCCCTGCTTATGGTCTAAAATATAACTTGCTGCATTCAGTCTCATCGTGCCGGGAGATGCCAGACAAGCTTCTACTGATCCCAGATCTTTCCTTTTTGTCAGGCTGTTGTTCTTGGTGCAGGTTGTATTTGTTGGTTGTAATTAGGAGAGGCTGAGAAGGATGTCATATAGACCACTCTACAGTTGCCATTAAAGCTGTTCCATGCAGCTCAGTTCTGTCTGAACACCGAGACGTGATTTGTTCTGCACTGTTTCCTGGTCACCCCCGTCCAAACAGCGTTCCTCGGCTGGACCGAGGGGAACTGCACTCACTTTGGTGTGCACGACTGTGCTGCAGATTCCAGTCCTGCTCTGCGATGTGCTGTGTGAAGATGTGCAACTTACCCTTGCTGTAAGCACGAGGAGGGAGCGTTTGTGCCATGCCACGAGCCATGGCCATCCCAGACTCAGGATGACTGGGTGGAAGTGCTGGGTGTGAACTTGCAGAGGGGATGACTGCTTAGGGCCGTGCAGACGAAGCAGCTGAAGGGAAGGTGCTTTCTTTCACCTACAGCCTCTGACATTCACTCTCCAGATGAATGGTAGTTCCTCAAGTTCCTGGTGCTGTCAGATGTAGCAGGATCCCTGAGCATGAGCAGCGTGCTGAGGCAACAGTCGAAGTATTGTGCAAAGCCCCACGTGAAAGGTGAAGTTTATTTCTGTCAGCACAGTTTAGCTTGGAGCTGGAGTGAATCTGCTTGTGGCAGCCATAATGTGAGGATGTTAAGAATGACTTTCTGTATGAACTGGGCATAAAAACTCGCTGTATTCTCTTTAGCAAGTAAACACTCTCTTTTTACACCAGAGCTTGTTATAAAGGCTCCTTTCTCCGATTCCTTCTCACAGATGTTGCTCCGTTACCAGTGTAGCAGAGAATCATCTTCAGCTTTTAAGGCTGCCGTCAAAATATTCCTTCCACCCCTGTCTTAATGCCCCTGTTTCCTCTTGCATTCATGCTATTCCAAGTACGTACTGTATTGCTCTTTTTTAGAACAAGTGTAGCTACTTCTAAGAAACTTTCTCCCACACTGAGTGTCTTTCCCAAGCATGAGAACATTCTACCCTTTCATTGGCTCACCAGACATTGCAGGGTTTGCAATGGAAACTGGCAAGGACGCTTAAAATAATAAAAATAAAAAGTGTGGTCATCTCGGAACTAGAAGACGAGTGCGTTTGCTGAGATACGCAGGGGTTGGAGCACTGTGATTGAGGTCTCCAGGAATGTTAACTGAATGGTGATTTGTCAGTAACCAAATGGTGTGTAGGGAGTGAGGGTGGCAGGGGTCAGAGAGGGTGAGAGAGCCCGAGCCACGCCGGGTACATCCATTGCTCAGTACCTGCGGAGTTGGGTTTTGGTTACTGCAGTTGTAAGCCTTGTGCTCTGATGTTTAGTGATTCGTCTGGGGGCTCTCAGTAATGAAGGTGGCATTCGTTGTCCACGGTGCTCCTGGAAAAGCTGTGTGCTGTGTACTGGTGTTACTGCTGCTGTGGGATCTGCCCTGACTCCTGGGGCTGGAGCAGGGGGAGCTGTCTGGGGTCCTTGGGTGAGGTTATCAGTAGTGGGTGATGAGCTGAAGGGATGCTTGTTGCCCCATCTGACTGCTCTTCTTCTGGGCTTTGGGGGTGAAGCCCTGGGGATTTTCTTTCTTTGGAATGGCTATTGACTTGATTTGCCTCTGTTTTTCAGGAACCCCTATTAGACCTTTGGGGTTTGGTATTTGCCTTGTTGCACAAAGCAGTTTGTTATCATTTTGTTTCCCTAAGATCTTATGAATTCTGGTTCAAATGCAGTCTATAACTCAGCTCCTCACAAATGAAAATAGGAATTCAAAGAAAGTGTTGGAGACAGCCCAAACCTTGAGGATTCATTTTACAATACTAATTAGAAGGGGTTGATTCCTCTGTTACTTCCACAGGCCATGAGACAGAGCAGATAACTCCAAACCAGTTGGGAAGTGCTGAAATCTTTCCATGGGAAGGCT
This sequence comes from Actenoides lindsayi, assembly GCA_025331215.1. Classification (NCBI taxonomy): domain Eukaryota; kingdom Metazoa; phylum Chordata; class Aves; order Coraciiformes; family Alcedinidae; genus Actenoides; species Actenoides lindsayi. The sequence goes on along the minus strand of WTSP01017502.1, from coordinate 139,551 downwards.
CTTCCTGTATTGTCTGATGAAAGCCCCGTTAATGGCTGTGGGACTGCTCAGAAACCAGGACTGAGCTGGTCTTTCATGGAATTGCTTCTCCTGTAAAGCATGAAGCTGAAGGGTACTTTTTTTGCTCTAGTTTCTTTAAGGTCAGTGTAAGAATAAGTCGTACAGTAGGTTTTTGTGTTATCCTGGTGTGAGGGAGTTGGTAAGTAATCCAAAGAGGAGGTGTAGCTGAGGTCACGCTGAATCAGGCAGCGGCACGCTCGGGTTTTGTGGGTTTTTGTCACCCTGTGAAGTTGCCAGGGGTTATCGTGGGCTACAACAAATAACTCTGAGACAAAACTAGTAGAGCTCTGCGTTGTTTGTTGTAGGTAGGTCAAGGTGAATGCTCCCACATGAAACAAGCTTTTGTGCAGCTGCCTTTCAGACCTTGCTGTGTAGTACACGGCTTCCTCCATAAACTGCATCATCTCCTCCATTTTTATCTCTATTTGAAGCTGTCATCTAACTTGGGCGTTTCTCCTGCTGTTCTGGGTGCCTGTGGTGCCTCTTCCCCCAGATCTCCAGCTGATAGAGCGGGGAGGAGGAAAGGTTAGATGGCAAACGTGGCTCTGAATTGAGGCTCAGAGATCAAGGGGAGTAAAGGTTTTGCTTCACCAGCATTGTTAGACCTTGTTGACATTTCTCACTCAGTCCTTAATCCATAAAGTGAGAAGGGAAAAAAAAAACCCAACCTTCCTAAATGCTGGCAGAGCTGAGAGGGTGGTTTCAGTATCATTTGTGAGGTTTTCAAGCCCAGATCCTTGAACTATTTCAGCATCTTTTTCTTATTTTAGAGCTGCTGAATGAAGCACCTAAATAAATCAATCTCATGGTTTTGGGCTGGCTTTATATTTGTGATTTTTGAGCCTTTTGGTTCAGGGGGAAAAAAAAACCCAACAAACCACGATCAACCCCTTTTGGATGGGGGCCACGTTGCTCTTCGGAAGGCCGTGAAGCGGCACGCGGAGCTCTGCGCTGCTCCCAGTAACCGGGAGCGATGGGCTGGGAGCTGCTGGGAGCTGCGTGGAGCGGTCCAGCTGTTCCCACACAAGCCCTTCATTCGGATGAAAGGAGCCTGTCGCTGCTGAAACGATGGCAGTGAATGGCAGCCCGAGTAAGGCAGGCAGATGGATGTTAATCTAACAGCTGTAAAAAGCCCATATGAGAAAAGTGGGATAAAGGCTAATTTATTCTCCTTCAGTGGGATTGCTTTGTGTTTTTTCTTGCTTTTTATTTTTTTCTTGAATGAATTGGGTACTTGGTGATCCAATGGCAACATAATTTCCGCTTGTAAAGTGATAATGCACAATTGCCAGAGCTGTCAGGTACTGCCAGCTGGAGGGCTGGCTGCTGGCATCCTGCATTTGCTCAAATGAGTGGGAAGCTCCTCAGACACAGCTTCAAGACGTGGTGTCTGCTGAAGGGCAAAAAGATTTGTTGTTTCCTTTTGTTTCAAAGATGCCCCCTTCTCCTGCTTGGGTACTGAGGGCTGCAGGTCCCCACGTGTAAGGGGGAAGGTTCAGCACAAAGCTATGGAGGTGAGTGGGAGCCAACAGTATGTGACACAGCAAGGGGGTTCGCAGGGCTGGGCTTGTTTGGTTGTGCAAAGAGGGGACGAAGCAGGTCCCTACTAGCAATCTACAGCTGCTTGGAGGGGAGTTACCAAGAGGATGGAGCTGTTACTACCGCCAGATAATAAAACGAGGGGGCAGCGGCTGTAAAACAGCCATTTGGAAGCTGCAAGTTGAATATTAGGAAAATAGTTTTCCCCAGAAAGGAAGTGCAGGCCTGGGACGGGTTGTCTAGACAGGCTGTGGAAGCACCATCCTTGGAGGTTGTTGAGTCTTGGCTAGACAGAGCCCTGGCTGACCCGAGCCAGCACTGGCAATGCTCCGGTCTAGGGCGGGAGGCTGCGAGGTCCCTCCCAGACACCACTTCTGTGATAAGAGATACTGGAAGGCAAGAGCTGGATCTGCAAAACCGTTTATTTCAATACTGCGTTAGGCAAAATTAGTCGAGGGACAGGAATCATGAGGAAAACATTTCTTAAAAATGTGGAAAATAGAATACCTTAAAAATGTAATGAAATAAAGCCAGACACTGTATTTTACTTCAGGCTTCCTGAAAAAGTCCTGCAGCATCTCAGACTACAACCATCCGTTTCCATATGTGTAAACCCATACATCAGTGGATCTGTCATAGGTCTTGTCTTTACAACAATTAAGTGTAGATTCTGTGGGGGGTTTGTTCCCAGCACGTTTACTGTGTAAACAAAACTTGTTTTATTATGTTTACTCATTTAGAAAACAGCTAATACTTTGGGTGTCTATTCTAAGATATTTTTTTTTGAACTCACTTCAATATTTTTTTCCTGTGTCATAATAGTTGGCTTGTAACAGCAAAGTGTAGTAATTGGGTGATTGTGGCTGAAATCAGAACCATATACCAGAGGCTGGTTTGATCTTTTATGTCAGAGTTACTACAAAACTCTGACTAATTGGTTGAATTTGAAGATCGAGAGAAATCTGAAAAAAAAACAAACCCAAAAAAACCCCAAACAAACACCAAAAAAACCCAAACCAAAAATGAGTACTTGGAGCCAGTAATACTTATTTAGCTTTCAAAAGTCCAGGGCTTCCCAAGGATTTTTATCTTCTCCCTGACAAGTGTGAGCTGGCACTGAGTTTGTAGAGTCCTGGGAGAAGCAGGAGGGGAAGGGCTGGTCCTCTTCATTTGTAGGCAGTACTCTTTGTATCTCCAGCAGGTCTCCTAGGTGAGACCCATCTAGGCAAGCTTGCTGCTGATGCTGTGGAGGAAAGGGATGATAGTTCTCTGCATACAGGATTCCTAAACTCCTGTGGTGGATGTTTCCAAGCTGCAGAATTGGCAATAGGATTTAAAGATCGATGTGAAATGGCTGAACTCCTGGGGCTTCAGTGGAGCAAGAATTTCGACCCTATTTTCAGTAACTGTTGTCCTCTCTCTGGTTTTCCATACATATTTCCGGAGAGATCACACCTCTAGCACACTTGCTATGGGGAGATTACCTTGAAGGTGTTCTGCCAGAAGCCTAATTTGGGGCTGGTTCCAGTTTGCTTCTCTAATGGGTAAACAGTTGAGTTATCTTGGAGCTTAGTCACGTCAAGATATTGCCTGTACCAAGCGCTAATTCCTTTAGTTGTGTGGCAGGCTTTTGAGATGATGGCTTCATCATGAGTCAGTGATTCATTATCACATTCCTCTGACGTTACACAGCAATATTGAAACTGCCACAGGAAAACAGATGAATGCTCCAAGAGTAGATGGACCTTGTCTCTGATAATGGCGAAGGTGTCGCGCCTCGGCCGGAGGCAAACACCAGCGCGTTGCATCGGGCTGCTCGGGCCAGGCAGGCAGCAGCAGCTCCTCAGCCCCTGCCTGGGCTTAGCTTAGAGGGGGAAATGGGAAAGTCACTTTGCAGCTCGATTTCAGCTACTGGCATGGCAGCGTTCCTATTCCTAACCGTGTCCAATCAGTCCTTTTGAAAATCTTGTTAAGGTATTCTCTCCAATTAGCACTTGTTTCAGTGAGCTTCACAGATTAATTAGATGTTGCGTTACAAAAATAATTATGCCTTTTAACCATTTTCAGTTATTTACTTCTTTAAATGTTAGTTTTGTGAAGCAGACTGGCTCCGTGCCACGATCATTTGAGCAGAATCTAACGCAGATTAATGAACGAACTTGAAAAGCAAGCAGCAAGTCCCCCAGCATTTTGTAATTAAGCAGTTTGATTAAAAACAACTGGAACAACTCTCTGCGCTGAGAAACAAAGTGGAACAGCTCTCTGCCTTGAGACCTCCACAACAACAAATATCAAAACTTGATCTGAAAGTAATTTAGGGAGCTTAAAATCTTTCTTGGCTACCTGATAGTTTCCTAGGAGAGGTTTTTGAAGAGTGGGCATTTAGGCTGTGCAGATGTCATTCCCCAGCCTTCGACTCTGCAAACATAGAATGGCAAAGGGATGCTGCTGACTTCTTTTGAGGAAGGAACTCAAATGCTTTTTCTGACATGATTCTACTGCTCTACAGACAGCTGATGTAATTCAAAGGAGGTAACTTCTTAATACAAGCTGAGAATTTCTGCTGTCAGCTTTAGAGGAATTGTTTCTGTCTTCCTGTGATGCCAGTGAGCTCGAAACCAGGCCCCCTAAAAGAACCCGGGCAGAAGTGGGCCGTGGCTGTAAAAAGCTCTGTGACCAACGTTGACCCAAAGGCTTCAAATTGCTGCTGGGGTAAAATTCCAGCCCCGGTTTTGGGGAAGCTGTGCTGATTCCCACTGAGTGACAAGCTGGCTCCAGGTAGAGCTGGGCACACTAAGCAGTTGGACTGTGACTGTCCCAGGGCTTCATCACGCTGGTTCCTGTGCCTGTGTGAACAGGGCTGTAATTGATGTGAACAAGGCTCGTCTGAAAAAACGGAGACTGCAGCTGAAGTGTGAGGCAGTGCTAAATGTTCTTCACCTCGTATTAAGGGCACGTCAGGTAGATGGAAAAATAAAGATGTGCTTCTCTCCCTCACCTAGCAGTGCCTGCCTGAGCTACGTTTCTGTGGAAATGTGCCTGTCTGAGGCCTCAGACCTCAATTTTCCCTCATTTTCTAACCCATTTAGTTCTTTCACACGCAGATCTTGTTTAGAATCAATAGCTCCCACTATCAGCCCATTTAGTGCATATTCATTTATTGGATTTTAAAACTGGAGAGGAAGAAAACTTAAAGATAAAATAGGGGGTTTTGATAGGAAGTCTAGCGTTTGAAATGCAGACCCTTTCTTTTGGCTTTTAGTATCACTGTGTTAAACACAGTTGAAACAGTTTATGTTCCAGCTTGGCTTATAAAATCCATAACCAGGCTATAAAGATATCTCCTAATGAAAACCTAAAACATCAAATGATGTTTGGACCCTTCTTGTCAGTCCTCTTCTCAGATGTCTCTTCCACAAGTTCGCAGGAGGCTGGAAGGTCTTTTGGACCTGGCCTCTACCAAGGAGTGATGTGAATTCTTGGGGACATCAGACCTTCTGCTGTCCCTCTGCAGGAAGGTGCCACCTCCTGCACTGATGGCAGCTTAGGTGGCATCTGCAGGGCTGCTGTGCTGCTGGGCTTTCTGGCTTGTAGATTTGTCGGTTGTTCTCGCAGGTGTAAAATGAAATGGTTAGCTTTAGTTAGGAACTGAGAAATATCTGGTCTTCCAGAGAGACTGCTTATAATTTGTGTGGAGAAAAAGTTTAGGGAAAGCTGTGCCCTAAATCCTGTCCTTACCAGTCTGTCTTTTCCTTCCCATTGCTGCTATGCTGCATGCCATGATGGGTGGGGTTATAAAACTCCTACACCTTCCAGGAAACATGACTAAGTTGAAACATTTATTGATAAGGAGAACTGTATTTCTTTACCAATGAGTTGAAATGGGCAGGTTTTGACAGTATGTGCAGGTTTCTCATGAGCAAGCAAGGTTTGCAGGTGTTGCATGACAGCACTTGTCCTTGTAACTGAACGTGCTTTTGCATGGTTGTGTTCCCCGTTTCCAGGTGGCATATTCTTCGGGTTTGTGTCTCTCTTTTCCTCTTGACTGCAGCGAGGGGAATGTGCTCAGTTTGTCTGTTCAACTGGCGAAGAGCTGGAGGGAGTTGTGTGGGGTAGGTAACAGTGATTTCCATAGGGTCTGTTCAGCCTGCTCGTAGACAGGGAATAACCCTTGCATGGAAGTAATTCCTTGTGTATGCAATATATATTCCATTGCATATCTGTACATGGAATTTATGTTCCATTGCATATGGATGGATATGCAGTGTATGTGTAATGAGAACTGAGCTTTTTCTGAGCTGACTCCAGCCCGCAGGAGAATGTTTTGTCAGACAAAGGGTAACCAGGAAACTGATCTCTGCAATAAACCAAACATAAACAGCATGTACAGTGCTTGGTATTGTTATTCCTGATTTGCCTGAATATAGCAAGAACAGCAGCAGGTCAGTGTATCCTCTCTCACTGTGGGGATACTGAATGCTGACAGAGTCCATGCTGGAGATCTGATGAAGTTGGTTTTATTTGAGTAGGTCCAGCAACATGAGAGAGGTTGCTTCTAGAGGGTAACTTCCATCACACGTGGCTCCTTTAGAGCTCTGTGTGTCACGGAAGAGGATGGAAGAAGAAATAGTTTTAGTAAAGGTTCTGTCTTCCATCTCTGGGGGAAATGCATGTCTGTCTGGTTCTTGTAAAAGATCTCAAGAAGGACCCTCGTGTTCAACTGAACATTTGAAGCCCCTTGTACCTAGGTGCAATGCAGCGTCCTCCTCAGGAGCCAGGCCAAGTTTTTTCTTGGAGCATCAATTATTGAAATGGGCCAGCACGATTCTCTTCTCAGCAGCCTTTCTCTTCTTGGCAAGGAGGGTACTTTCAGGGTTGAGGGAAAAGAGATGCTTCTGCACCTGCTGTTTGGCAGAGGCTTCAAACATGTCAAGCACCAGAGGTAAAAGTCTTTGTGTTGCGAGGTGTCCGACCCAGCAGCTGGGCAGGCTTTCAGTTCTGTTGGAGGTTCCCAGTGTGTCAGAATGGTCAGTAAAAGGCAGTAGGAGTTTGGGACTTTTTTTTTTGAGCAAGACAGAATTATGGACACAAAAATAAGTTAATTGAGGGCAAGCTAAACTGAGCTTGCAGAACAGGTTCATGTAGTGGCTGTCCATGTTGAAAGGGATTCTGCTCTGGAAGCAAAGGTAGGTTTAGTCCAGGTAGCTCAAGGGCTGATAGACCTGCATTTTAGTAGTCCAGGCTTCAGTGCACAAAGTGAATCTGAGAGGCTTCGTCCATGTGCAGGATTAATCTTTGCAGCTCCTGTTTCACTGCATTCAGTATGCAAGCAAGCCACATTCGCTCCCTTGTGTGTCTGTGCTCCAAGACCCCTCCCGGCCATTCTAACAGATCTGGTTTTGGAGAGACCCACACTTAGAGTGGTGATTACTGTGAAGCAAACTCAATCACCTTTTCCTCTTCTGTTCAGGATCAATGTGTGTGCACATACACCAAGTCTGAGCCTTCATTTAGGTGAAGACTTGTACTGATGTTATGCATATGCTGTCCTGGTTGGGGTGTTTTCATATACTTCGTTCATAACCTGACTGTATTCTGCTTTTTTTATTCTACCTGAGATTTAGAAGACAACCACCCACAGCACCTTGGCCTCAAATGAGTTGCTTTCTAAGGCTCAGCATGGGTAAGGGCCAAATCTGTTGTCCTGCTTAGGTCCACCTTGCAAAGCTCACGTGGAAGTTTAACCGCACAGGTACAAAATCTGCAGCATTTTCTTCTGATGTGATAAATGGAGAAAATGAATTCTATTTTACTCTTTAGAAAGTACACTAATGTGAAGCAAAGAGGTGTGAAAAATATTTCAAGGATGTCCATAATGAAGTTTCTCCCAAAATGGCAGCGTATACATGGGCTAGTAATAAGTTCACCTTATTGCGAAGCAGACGAAGCAGCTAGATGTGTAAAGGCTCTACTCCCAAGTGTTCCCTTAAGAGTAAACAGCTCTTCCTGGGGAGGTTGAAATAATGATCCATGTAGGCTTTTATGCGGAGTTTAAATTTCACCTACATCTCCCTGCCTAGGCTATATCAAAATCCAGGCACTACTGAAATCCTCTGGAGACCTGAATGAAGATCTGAAGACCTGAATCTGAAGCCAGCCAAGAGGCAAAGGGACTCGGGAGAAATCTAGGCAGCCTGAACATGCTCTTTAGTGGCTATTCACATCTCATATGTTCTTTAGCCAGCAACTTACATCCAAGAATGTAATATCCTCCTCCACTCTTTCCCTTCTTTCTGCCCAGTCCTACAGCCCTTATGTGAACTTTGAGTAATTCCCATCAAAGTCAGCTGGTTTGCTGAGAGGAGTTCAAATCCCTCTTGGCTCCGTGTAGTGCAGCTTTAAGTCCTGGTAATAAAAGAGATTGGGAAATCTGCAGAGAATTAGCAAAGCACAGGCCAACTCCATATCCTGCTCACTGCCTCATCAGCCCTTTCCTGAAGGAAAGGTAACCTGCTGTCCAGTCTTCCCAAGTCCAGCAGAGAGACCTTAAAGCCCTGCTACCTTTCAGCTGAAGATCTGTTTTCAGAGTCTCTTCCCTGAAGCCTCAGAATAAATTACAAAGGAGCCCCTGCCGTTCCAGTCCTAGCGGGACCATTAATGAGATACATACTCTATCTTGACAGTCTTCGTAGCATCCCTTTGGTGCTCTCCTGACGTTAGTTTCCAAGGTGTACTAAATTACAACTGGATGTAAAGCCTTCACTGAGAAATGAAGGTGCTATTTTGCGCTTCCCAACTCTAAATGCAGAAAGAGGCAGTTTTAAGCAATACGCTTATCGGGCTCAGCGTCAGCAATGATTCAGGCTTCCAAGAAGATACTACTGAAATGGTTTTTATTGCTCTAAATGTGATTAAAATTCCCTTTTTATCAAAGCATCAAGATCCCTAAAGATATCCTAAACATATACTTAATCAAGAATATTAGACTGTAGCCTGAGTTCTTCTCTTCTTGACTTTGGTGCGGAGCTTATGAAGTGAGCCTGGTGTGTGCTGAACAGAAGAAGGCAAACGCCTCCAACACTAGAGCTGTTGCAGTTACTGTCTTGTGTCCTGAGCTGCTTCTGAATTGTAGCTGGGCCTCTTCTCCCTGGAATCTAGGTGCTTTTTGGTGCTTGCAAATGACTGAATTTTTAGCTGTCTTCATCTGACGACGTGCGGTGATGCAAGCACGTTAGAGATGAACCCAACTGAAGTAAATGAGAGAGCCCCTCTCCCAAACATCAGGGCCTTGCCAGACAGATCTGGAACAAAGCAATGCATTCCAGGGCTCCTTTATTGCTGTGTCTGAACTGGGTCACTTGTTCTGACCAGCTTCAAGCTTGGGGAGTTGATGGCAATATGAATCGGTGTCTGGATCCAGTAGCTGTGGCTTAAGATGAGCTGAGTGAAATCCAGGCATTTCTGAGAGATGTTGTACTGAGGGATGAGTAGAGCAAAGTGCCAGCTCTAATGCAGCTTTCTCTTCTCCCTACTAATTGTTGTGGATAATGAGGGAGACAGAAGCACTCATGATGTTTCAGCCTGGAGGGTTGAATCCCAGCAGAGTTGACTCACCTATTCGTCTCTGCAAAGCAGATAAGCTTGGTGGTGTGCATAGTAGGAAATGAATAAAAAGCCAATAAAACAAAAAAATCCCACAGCTTTGACCAAGATAAAATAAAACATTAATGGTCCCGCATAAAAGAATCTCTAAAACAAGGAGAGGGAACTGATCTGTGTTGCAGTCCCTGCTCCAGCAGCCTCTCTGCAAAGCTGGTGATGCTCTACGTGCATGATATTTGGCTCGGAATAGCTTCCACTTCAGCTTTTCCATTTCCTGTAGTTGAAGGTGCTGTGTTATCTTGCATCTATCATCCATGCTGCTTTTAGTTACTTTTTTAAAATACTTGTCTTCATGTAAGAGATGCACATTTTCTAACCCTGTGACAAACATGCTTTTGGTGACTTACTCAGAGCTGCTGGTGTGGTGGGGCAGAGGAACGTGCTGCATTGTGTAGCTGGATGCCAGGAGCATGGCCCACTAGGTGCCATGCCTGTGAGATCTGTCATGGCAGGAATGAGCTTTTTTAAAGCTACACCAGAGCTGTACCAGCATTGCCACGTGCAGATCATGGGTGATGTCTGTGTCGCTGTGTGAACGTGTATGAGCGACCACCATGACGTGTGACACTGCAGCGTCAGCACTGGCAGCCTGATGCTTTGGATCCTTAACGTGGTCACATACTGGTGCTGAGCAGTGATTTCAGTTTGTGAGCAAACTGGGGTCAGGCAACACAGTGTAAATGTGGCTGGACTGAGGAGTTACTGCTTGGGGAAGGAAATGATGCTCGGCCATGCCAGCTTGAAGCCGCATTGTGTGAGGCTCTCCCTGGGTTTTCAGGAGACAGAGATACTGCTTTATTCCCTCCTTGCTTGCTGCTGTGCTCATGGCTTGTAGCAGCTCTGGTGAACCAGCAAAACCAGTGCGTTGGCAACACCAGGATGGCACCTGGATGCAAGGGAAGAACAAGTTCTCCATAGGTACTTGGTTGTGCGCACACCTCTGCGGTGAGCTGGCCGAAGTCTGGTGCTTTTTACAAGTACCTGGGAGTTTCTTTAGTATCTTTTCTGGAAGATGGTTTTTTTTTTGGTTTTAATTCCATTATAGGAATCCTGGGGTTTATCTAGTGACCATCTTTCTCAAGAGGATGCTGTAGGTCAGAGGCTAAGTCCTTTTCCCTATATATTTTTGATTACAAATAACCTATTCTGGTTATATTCCCTTTGCCCCTGAGTGCTGATGTCTTGTATATTTTTTTCTTCATTTCCTTTAGGGATTCCCAGGAATGTGTCTCTTTGCAGTGGGGAGAGGCACTACTGTAACAAGTGTCATGTTTACTCTTTTTTTTTTTTTTTTTTAATTTTCCTGAAAAAGCAGAATTTCCAGGGAGTGAGGATATCATTAGGGGAATCCGCTTGATCTGTCCCCACAGTTTTTGTGTTTTCTTATTCTCTGGGGGGGTCCTCCCTCTAATCAGAATTGCAGATTGACATAGCTATTTGTTTTTCTTGGGTTCTTTGGAGAGAAGTCAAAAATGGTGGTTTCCATTAGTCATTTCCTGTGCTCACTATCTAAAGGCCATGGCAGGGCATGATGCTGGTCCTCAGCCCATTGCCAGCATCCAGGAATTGGGGTGGAGGATTCTCCCTACAGACTGTAAGTGAAGGGGAATTCCTTTTCATGGGTGAAGGTTCACATTTTTCCTTTGGGGCTGGGGAATTGTCCCGTTCCCTCATCCAGAGATGAAGCTATTCTAGGCAGCTTCTTCAAGTTTGCTGTGTCTGGGGCTCCCAGAATGGGATGTGCTGACCTGCAGATCAGCGTGGCTTGACACGAAGGGGTAGCATTGGGTTTGGCCTATGGAGTGAAGGAATCAGCGTGGATATAACTACAAAGTGAAGCCTCATCCAAGAGGCATAGCATTTCCTCTTCTGGTTTCTCTTCTGGTGGTCTGAGGGTCACAAAACTGGGGGTAGTTATTTCTCTGTTGCTTTTCAGTTTTGCCAGCTGCCTTTGTTCCTGTGGCATTCCTGGTCCGAGAGGCAGGAGTGGGAACTCAGCTTCGAGGCTGTTTGTCAGTGTCTGGCAGTCCAAGTGGCAGACAGATGTGGTGCAAGGGTTAGATGAATAATCGAGTGTTCTAACTTCTGCAAGCTTAATGATCAGTGCTGTGTCATTGGATCATAAGCTGTAAGGAATGTCCATCTGAGCAAAGACTTTACTTGTTCTCTGAAATCCTTTAACATGTTCCAAAGTGATAATGGCATTAATAATCATAAAAAGGTATATTGAGTTATGGAGGTGGCCTCTTCAAAGCACAGAATACGCTGACTGGGGTAGAGGATGCTGTTAACTTGGTGTTATTGTTTATTCTCACCATTACTATCTACACCTTACGGCTTTGGGTGTACTCTTCTTGTTTATTGCCGCTTGAGCTTTTTTGTCCTGAATGTACCAGGTCTTCAGATGAGTCATGTTACTCATACCTTAGTGGAATCCGGGGACTCATCCTTCATTTCTTGACACCATCAAAGTTTGTTGGAGCCTAACAGGCAGAGATGCTTGACTGACGACACAGAGAACAGATGTTCGAGTTGCTTGTGTGTTAGAACAGGTCTTGAAGTAGCTCCAGCTCCCAGCAGCCCTGTGCAGAGCAGACTTACCTCTGCTGCTGCCTGGAGGAGGAGGTGAATCACTTCCTCAACCTCAGCTCTTCCAGCAACTTTCTGAGTCTGTTGTTTGAAGTTTTAGTTTGGACATTGGGGAAAAACTTCTTCACTGACAGGGTTGTTAAGCAGTGGAACAGGCTGCCCGGGGAGGTGGTGGAGTCACCGTCTTTGGAGGTACTGAAAGGATGTAGAGATGAGGTGCTGAGAGACATGGTTTAGTGGTGGGATTGGCAGTGTTGGGTTAATGGTTGGACTTCATAATCTTGAAGGCCTTTTCCAACCGCAACGATTCTATGACCCTATATGGAGGTCCAGAGTCTTACCCTTTACCTGCCTGAAATGTTACAGTCTAAGAGTGCTATCAAGCCCTTGTCTGTACTGAAAGGTAAGTGCAGAAGACAGCAGAGTCACATCAAGCTGAAAGCCCTAAAGGGTGGCTTCTGTCCTGGTGCAGTTCTCTGCTATCAGTGCTATCTTAGCGCCGCGCAAGAAATATTTTTGGGTTTTTTCACTAATTGTGCATTCTGCAGAAGTTGTAAGGAAATTTCATAGCAGATATAAAACAAATTAGCTCACTAAAAGAGCCCTGTTCTTTGAGAATGTTTAATGCTTAAGAAAAAATTCAAGGAGAAATTACCACAAAGTCTCTGGAGTCAGACATGTGACTCCTCCCCTTAGTGCCCATCCAGGCTGCTCCTGTGCATTTCATTCTCACGTGCTCTTTCCGATTTCTTTTAATGACATTATTTACCCAGGACTGTGGCATACTGAACTCAGAGCCACAGAAAACTGTTGGCTCTGCTGTTTTCCAGGCTTCAGCTGAAGTGGAATGAAAACTGCTAGTCCTTGTTGCAGAGAGTCGTGCAGCGAGTCCCTTTCGGCCCGTGCGGTTCCCGGTCACCTCTGGTGAGCACGGCACGGGTGCCAACTCCACTGGGCTGTGAACAAGGAGATCCAGGGAGGAAGAAAGTGGGATGTGAGCTTTAGCTCAGTGAAAACTCTTCACACTTTCTGGAAGTGCAGAATAGAAGAAGTGATAAATATTTATGCTTTTAAAAAAGCCAGCGTTGGTTCTGTTAAATGTTAAGTACGTGAAAAATTACTTAAATTATCACATGGAGCAAAGGCTTTTGGTGCTAATCTTCAGCTGGTTAAAATTAGTGTATTTCCATAGACAAAGCAGTCTGCTCTGCCTGATTCCAGCTCAGCACTAGGCTTGCTACAAATCATGCAATGGTGAGGTAGGGATGTAAGGAAGGAATTAGCCGAGCTGCAGCTTGGCAGAAATCGCTGCGCTGTTTTCAAGAGTCCTGAATTCTCAAAACTGAAATTGGCCGAAATGCTCATTACAAACAGTATTAACAACTTAATGCCTTTATAGATGTTAAGCAGTTGCAAATCAACTCTGCTTTGCTTTGAGAGCGTTTGTTGTTTTGCAATTACTTGGAGGGGTCGAGTTCAGGCTTCAGGCCCGGGTCTGTTTTCTATTCCCACCTCCCGTGGAGTGGTTGGACGTCCAAGTGACGTGGGATCATTTCTGCTCCCTCATTGGGCAACCGAAGCGTTTGCAGCATGAAAATAATTAATAACATACCGATTCGTTATGCTAATGGCAGCTGCAGGTGTTTGACGTTTCTGAACCCCGGACTTCAATAGGACATAAAAATGTATTTATGTTGTAGCTCCCAGGGGTTTCTGCCACGGACGAGGCCCCTGTTGTACTTGGCACCGTACAAATGCCAAAGCGACGTCCCCCGCTCCGAAGCATTTACAGTCCAAGTAATTTTTAATGCTATTGTTACAAATGACAATGCGTCGTGCCTTACCACTGTGTAACACGATGTTCACGAGGCAGAAACAGAGATGCACCGACAGACACACAGTGCCCGCTTGGAGATCTCACATCTGTCGGAAACACTTGACCTACTTTGTACAAATGACCTTCAAGGTGCTGCCACGGATATGGATTTTGAAGGGGTAGGAGAGGAAAAGATTGCCTTTTTTTAGTTAGTTCCTGCTCTGTATCTGAAGTCACTTTGCATGCAGTCGGTTTGAGATCTGAGCCCTTTGTTTCTCCCCCTCATGATGTCCATAGAATGAAATGATTAGCGGTGAACTTGGATGCATGAAGCATCTTTGAAAGTCTGATGTTATATAAACTGTGATTCCTGCTCATGTGTACTGACTTCTAAGCACGTGAAATTGAGTTGTCATCGTGTTTCCGTAAGAGTATGCAATTTATAACTTCCAATTTATCACTTTTTTTTTCCTCGTGGTTATCATTCCCTTTGTTTTCTTTATGTTTAGGAGTCATTGTGACAAATAGTTTTGCGTTGTGTTTTTGTGCTGAGTAGACATGGGGATTTCAAATTGGCCAAAGGAAACATGCTGCTTAGTTGCCTTGGAGAAGCTACGTGGGTGAATCACATTCCCATTTATCTCTTTGCTACGAGTCTGCTGTACCTAGTTAGTTTTCACTGAGCTGCTGCTGAAGTGGTACAACCTCAATTTTCCCCTCCCGTAGACAGAACCAAACAACCCCAAATAGAAAAAGGTAATTTCAGAGAGATTTCTTCTCTTTTTTTTTTGATTAAAAGACAGACTCACTTGTGATCGTTACAATCTGTAGCAAAGAAAACTGTCCTTTTTGTTTCATTTCAGGAAGCTTTTTGGCCTTTGTATTTTTCATAGGTAATAGATAGGCATAGATAATTTCTTTTTCTACTCCAGAGTTTTGTAAAAAGCTCTGAATGTCTTGCAGAGCTGCATGGTAGAGACCAGAAAACTGCAGATTGAGACTCTTGAGAGTAATCTACAGTTGGAAAACTCAAAAGCATCTTTTAAGAAATATAGGTGCTCTACTTCATTTAATTAAATACAGTACTTTGAGTGAATTGGCTGCGTGAAATATCTTTTATCTGTCATGTTGTTGTAAAGGAATGAGACGATTTAAAGGTATGCTAATCATTCCCATTATTCTCAAGCCAAGCTTTCAATAAGAAAAACTGCCTTTCAAATGCAAGTATCATCGTTAACACCTCTTTATAAAAGATAAATGATAGTGGAAGAGCAAAACAATTCCGGAGTACTTCCAGCCATGAGGAAAGCCCTTGTGGATGGAGTAGAGGAAGATTGTGACAGACAAGGCATCATAAAACAACCAACCAAGTTCCTTTTATTTTCATTTCACCTGACTGACTTTCCTATGACAGTCAGAATCTTCTGGTGGAATTTGTATGTCTTTGTGACACTGTCTTTTGGTGGTGTGATTGGACTTTTACAGAGAGATTTAAGGACCCATCGGAGCTCTGAATCTCCCTATGGAGGACCTTCTCCTTCCTTATTGCCTCCAAGGCAGAGGAACTTTCTCTCGTCCAGGCTGGTGTGATGTCTCTGTCGTGCCCTGCTGTGCAATCTTGGAGATGAAATTTCCAAGAGACCCAGTTACACGTTTTTGGCAAGAATAGGCCATAAAAATACCTTAGCCCCATTGGGTGTTTCCAGTCTGTCTCGGTATGCAGCTTGCAGGGGCAAGGGTCAGTCAGAAGGCCCGGATCCAGCCAAGCTCTCTGGCATACGATTGGGTTTAAGCAACTAAGAGCTGTGGTATCAAATCATGTGAATTAGGAAGAAGGATGATGTTGGTCAAAGCAATGAACCTCAGCACTTTGGGTTCAGATGGTGAGTGGGCCACATCCTGTATGACCTTGGAAAACTCCACCTTGCTGGGCACCCCTGCTGATCACTGTATTTTCATTGTATCTTTGTTTCTGGGGAATTCAAAACCAAATACTTAGGGTCCTGCGAGCACTATCAAATTAGGTATTTTGTACTTAACCTCCGAGTTTCCTGGACAGGTTAGTGATGGATAGAAGTTGGTCTCTATCTTACAATCCGGAGGCCTGGAAGGTGGAGCGTGTCTCTAGCTGGCAGCCCCCCAGAGAGGGGGGGGAGTTGGGTGTGTTCAACGTGGTGTGTCGGTGTCTAGAGACCTGCCCTAGGGCTATGGTCAGGACTGGACTTGTGGTCTGCAGAGACCAGCAAGCTCTCAACTGAGGTCAAGGCAGGTGTGGGAAAACAGAGGCCCACGTTTGCTGGGGTGGGCCCGGCTGCTTAGGCCTCTGCGAGCTGGGCAGTGTGGGTCCCAGAGGAGCAGTCGGTAGGCTGCCCATGAGGGATTTGGAGCCCACGCAGGGTACAGGCTGCTGCTGGTTGCCCACCAGTCCCAACCATAGCTGGGGGCTTTCTCATGCCTTGAGGTTCTGTGTAAGTCCTACCTTTAGCTTATGCAAGGTGAGAGGTGCGATACCAGGGAAGTAGGAGATGATGAAAATATTTAAGCAGTTGTGATTTTCTCTGGAGTTTTTTCTCAGTGCGACTTGATGGAGTGACTAGAATGAAGGAACATTGCTCAGTACTCTGAGGCGTGTGAGAGCTGACCAATAATACATTATCAAGATAATACTTTCTTTTTTCATATGTATGCTGGGAAGATTGATTAGCCTTTGCCTGTAATATGCTGGGAAACTGGGAAGTGTCACTTGCCCTAATCACTAAGTACTGTGCTTGCTGAGGCATCCGTGACTCAGTTTTAAATAAATAAAAGCCTATGTCATTAACAGCAACAAAAAAATGCATATGGTCTTACTCAACTACAAATCTGCAGTTGACAAATTTGTCTTGACAAAGCTGAAGTAATTAAAAGCATGAGCTGGAAAAGATCTTCAAACTTCAGAACAGGTCTGAGACCTGGAACTCTGCAGTGCTTAAGACTTCATGCTTTGCATCTCGATGTCTGTTTTTCCTCCCCCTTTTTTTGCAGCCAGCATTAGAGTTTTACCTGCCTCGCACCTAAACACAGGGATACCTCGAACTATGTGGACATGAAGGGTTTCTAAGAATCCCAAGGCAATGAGCAGTAGGTACCTGCAGATGCTTGTTTGTCATCTCATATACAGAACTTAAGTTTGGAGCTATGCTATGTTGTCCCCCTTCCCAGCATCGTTAGCCTGGGGACTGAATGGGATGGGCTCAGCAGGTAGATGATTTTATCTGGGTCACAAAGCTTTGGTGAGCACAGAGAAATGCCACCAAGGAGTGTTTCTTAAGTGGGGAAAGCTGACGAAAGTGTCCTGTGAAAAACCTCTTCAGGGACTTTCTCTAGCTAGGCTGAGATTTTCTGAGAGAGTAGTAGAGCTCTGGGGGCAGACTCCTCTGCAGCTCCTGTTCTGCTAGGAAATGTCCTCTGAGATATTGAGCAGCTGGGAAGGCCTTACATCTCTGTGGTTGCTCTAAAACATGCACCTACAGCGTGGCACCCTTACTGCTTTGTTGGCTTTACACAGTTTTGCACTTCTCTGCCTCCCAGTTTTGCTACCATATCAGACCATTAAGATCTAGTGGATTGTTGTTCTGTTTTAATTCCACAGATGAATTGACAAACAGCAGATTCTACACCCTCTCTCTCGAGTTTTTCGAGTGAAGCGATGAGCTCAGCATCTTAATGTGGTATTGATCTGAGCCCTCTGGAATTTGAATTTGCTTGACTTTGTAAAGTTTGCATAGGTAGGATATCTGAACATCAGATGCCTGTCAAGCTAGAGACTGGCCTGTTTGATCTGGCTAACTCATAATTAATTGAGCTGTTAATGTGAGTATTTGATAAGAGCACCTTGGGGGTGTTTTGGCACGAAAGGTGCTGGAGATGTGGAGCTCGACAGATGGATGCTTTCCAAATTTAAATCAGGTAGGTCTTAAACAATGATTTATAGCTGGGGAGAGTGGAATGTGAAGTGATGCGATATTTTCCAAGTGAAGCAGCCTGGTCTGTCTTAAATTCAGGATACAGGATGGGGAATGATCTGAGCTGTCTATTAACAGCCTTCACTTCAGCTGGAACAAGCTTTTTCTATTGCGCTTCTCGTGCTGAGAGTCTCCCTGAGCACTTTGCCGTGACAAACCACCTAATAGTTCAGTTTATGGGTGCACCAAATAGAGCAGTAATAATGCCTGTAATACCTTGGTACTGATTTGGGGATGTACTTTGACCTGCTAGCAGACCTCACAGCCCAGGAAAATGGACTGTGAGCTCACAAGGATCTAATCTCCTGTGATAGGTAGAACATGAAGAGCTCTTATCCTTCCAAAGTTACGTCCACAGAGATCATGGGTCAGGTGCTGTTCGGGTTGTTGTAGCAGCTGTAGTGCTTTGTGTTGCAGCACACTCCATGCGAAGCAGGCAAGGGAGCAGCACCTCTTCTCTGTAGTTTAACAAGTGGCCCTGGAGAAAGGGGATCAGCTTCCGCTTAAGGGGCACGTATTGCTGGGGGGACTAAAGCGTGCAGGGGCTGGAAGTGAATGGCATGGTGTGTTTGACTGATTGTCTCTTTATTCCCTGCCTGTGAAGCAGCTTTTCACCTGTAAATTCTTCTTTGGCTATTGCTTGCTGCCTCTGGGGTCACCACCCGCCCCAGGAGCGCACCCAGTCAGTGCTGTGGCAGCACAGAGCTCGCTCTTCCTTCAAAGTCAGGACTTGCCATTGCTGGTTCCTCCTCATCCTGGGCTGTTTGAGCCTCATTTGGCAAAAGTCAGCCACTTCTGGCCCTTCAACCGGAGTGTGTACTTAATTGTTCTCTCTTTTCATCAACACAGACCTTCCTACCATGTGGCTGGAGGGGAATATACAGCAAGAACTTATCTTTTCATTACATCATTCCCAAAGATTTTTAACCTCAGTTGTACTAAGATTGCACCCAGAGCTGATTGACACACCTGTTTTAACACATTCTTGGCTTGTTTCGCTCCTCAGACTGGAAAATTCCTCTAGGGAATGAATGCATTGCTTGAGGAGGAGGAGGGTGTAGGAACCCGTGGTTGCTGAGCACCACATTCCTTTCCTGCACAGCACGTTATATATAGAGCTTGAGGTGGAACCTTACATCAGGACAGCACTAAGGATAGAGGCTTCACTGTTTGCCTTCTGATCAATCTCATCAGGTGCTGAGCCACCAGAAACATTTCTCCCTTTGTGTCCGGTCGCGGCTGAAGCGAAGCCAGTGCCTGCCCCTGCTGTTTGGACTTTGTGCTATCGCTGTGCAGAGAGGATCTGAGCTAACCACTGTGCCACTCTGAAGAGCACGTTAAAACTGAGTTTCTCTGCCAATCTCTCCTCAGTTGCTTTTGTTCATCCTGTCTGCATCACCAAACCATTGTCATGGTTCGCTCTAAAGAGCATTCCTATTGTGCAGGGGGTTCTGTTAAGTGTGCTCAGCATCAGAGTACACTGAGAGACATAAAAAGGGATTTGGGTTTTTTTTTTATTGAATTGTTTTTGTATTCAAGTCATAGCATTTTTAAATTAATTTCTGTTGCTAAGACTGATTCCCTCTTAGGAAAAATATTGTCTCAATAGAAGATGAAATACAGAATAACTAGGCTGGGCGTGCGGGGGACACATCTGAGTGCTCCTGATCCGCCTCTCCTGCTCACAGCAGGGCAAAGCTTGAAGGTAGATGGGGTTGCTTTGGGCTTCACCCAGCTGGGGTTTGGTTTCTTTGAAGACAGAGATTGCAGGCTGTCCGGGCAAATCTGTTACAGTACTTGCTCTTACTGTTACCCCCCCACCCCCTCTTCTTTTGGCTGGAATTTCTCTTACTGCAACCTGTGTGTTTCCTCTTGCTCTTTGTGCACCTCTCAGAGGAGCTTGGCTCCATCTTCTCGTTACACCCCCTTGGGTGCTTGGCGACTGAGATGTCCCTTTAGCTCCCAGGTAGAGCAAACTCAGCTTTCCCTGCTGCCCTTCGTACTTTGTGCGCTCCGAGTAGAGTCTGTGAGCATCCTAGGTCTCCTCTGACCTTGGTCCACTTCAGCCTCACTTCACTGGCCTTGGTTTTCCCCTCTATCTGTAGTTATGCTTGAGACCCGTTTCTAGGTGCATGTAACAAATTTAAGCCTCTCTTCTGCTTTTTCATTTTTCCTGCAATGAATTCCAGCTCTACTCAGGTTATTTGAAACCGCCTGTTGCTTTATGCAGATGCGAGGAGTGGAACTAATGAGGAAAGTCAAGTATAGAGGTAAATGTTCTCAAGCTATTTGTTTTCATAACTCAGTACAAGCATCCCAGTGAAGTAGGCATGAGCTTGCAGAAATACTCTGGGGTTTTGCACGTATCCAAACATATACACTGTTCTGGCTCGTGCTCAATATTTGAAATATCTCTTAATCTGATCAGATCTATTCTGTACAGTTGACAGTCTTATTTCCTCAGGCCCAAATGGGGTTGGTAGCCATGTATCCTTCAGAGACAATCGGGAAATAATTAAAATCTGGAAATCATCATTCAGGCAAGGATGGAAAATATTTTCAATTTCCTAAGTAGCTGTGACAGTTTTCACATGAGTGCTTGCTTTCTTCTGAAAGCCCTTGCTTTTCTCTTTGGACGCTCAGTGTTCTTTGTTTTCCCTCAAAAAAACCCTACATCCTTGTGAGAAGCACAGGCAGTGCTGGAGTAAGTATATTGGTGAGGCAGGAAAGCAACTTGTTTCTTCCTTGAATGTGCATACCATAGACTGGTTTAGGTGGGAAGGGACCTTTCAAGCCCATCCAGTGCAACCCCCCTGCAGGGAGCAGGGCCATCTGCAACCAGAGCAGGGTGCTCAGAGCCCCGGCCAACCTCC
>WTSP01017502.1:78181-118908 GCA_025331215.1 Actenoides lindsayi | reverse complement strand
CAGAGCCCCGGCCAACCTCCCCTGCAATGGTGCCAGGGATGGGGCAGCCACCACCTCTCTGGGCAGCCCCAGCCAGGCTCTCAACACCCTCGGCACCAACAATCTCTTTCTTCTCTCCAGTCCAAATCTCCCTCTTTTAGTTTAAAACCATCCCCCCTTGGTCTGTTGTAACAGGCCCTGCCAAAAACATTGTCACCATCTTTGTTATAGGCCCCTTTAAGTGCAGGAAGGCTGCAATAAGGAGCCTTCTATTCTGTGGACTGAACAACCCCGTCTTCCTTCCTGTAATATCAATGCTGCAGAATCCTGAAGCTTTTCTCATTTGTTCCCCATCCATCTCCCACCTTTTGGGTGTGGTGGGTTTCCCCTAAGGTGCTCTCAAGGGTTTGAGGCCAGAGCAGTCTTGCTGATGCCGAGTTCAGCAGCCACAGCAGATCAAGGACTTGGCGTTGGGGCACAAAGGTGACAACGGCCCTGTTTGTGAGTGTGCTCTGCTACCCCAGGAGCTCAGCTCACCAGCTTTGGCCCCCAGCACAGTCTGGTGTGCAGGGCTGAGAGCAGAGCCTGGCCAGCCTCTTGGCACAGGTGACACGTGTGTCCAAGCATGTTAGATGGCCTGGTACAGGAGACCTGTGTGAGGGCATCAGCAATCTGTGGGGTCTCTGCACGGCCCCCCTGTAGGGCACACAACCATCAGGATCCCACTGAAATCATAGCACAAACCCATGAGACTTGATTTAGGGATTTGAATCACGTTTCTATCTGTATAACCTTGTATTTTTTTCTGGCTGTGCTTGAGAAGGGTGGTAGCATGTGCTGTTATTCTTGGAAGTGACTTGGTTGTGCAGAGTTGCCTGTTAGAAGCTGAAATACAACTGTCCCTTATTTCTTCTGGAGGCATTTCCATATAAAAGCTTCTTTAACTTGTTGCTATATTGTAAATTTATTTTGGGGGCTTTAATATTGAAGTCTGCCCGGCATGTAGTATTAAGGAGAGTGAAAGTACATGAATGTGAAATGGAGGAGTTTAAATATTTAAAGGGCATTAAATGAATTAGGTTTCATTCTCCCACTGAAGGAACCATTCTCTGTGTTTCTCCCCAGTATTTTATGCCACACATACATTATGACTTCGGACTAAGGCTACATAATGCATTCAAGCACTATTTCCAGCTTTTCCTTCAGCCTGCAGTGTCTGGCTTAGCTAAAAATCAATTTGTTATTACATGAATTCCTGCAGGACATAAAGCTGTCTATGTAACTAGCCCCATTAATTAAATATTTGTGTATTGTACTTTAATCAAACATAATAGCCAGGCAGTTAAATATGACCACTCATCAGTATTTTCCAACGGGATCTTATTTCTTGTGATTAAATTATTATTGCAATCTATCCTTGTGCCATTCTGCTACCTTCATGTCGAAATGAAGTGTTCTCATCAGCAGCAGAGAGAGGCTGAGAAGTGAGACTGGTGAGGAGATGGTGGAGAGTCTGCTGAGGTCCCTTCAATGGACAAACTAGTCCTTAGTAAATGTGTAGCCCGACAGATGGCCCTGAACCTGTCTGTGAGCATTTTGGTTCCCGTTGACTGTCCATCTCGTTACAGATCACTAGAGCTGTGTCCCGGCCACCTTAAATACGGTTTGCTGCTTTCAGGACTGGTGGAGACATCTGGGCCCTCCCTGTTCCGTGGGTTGCTCTCATTTGCTCAAGTTTGCTGCAGTGTTCAAAGGAGCATCATCCAGATGGAGGCTGTGACAAAAACATCTAAGCCCTCAGGTCTTTCCATTCTTCCTTGTCTCTTTTCACCCTGAGATCAGGCTGAGTTTACAGAGGTCTGACTCTACTGGGCAAGCAGAGTAATGTGAGAGGTTCATTGTACCAAGTGGGTTATGTTCCTATCCCTGATGGAGCAGAGAAGCTCAGGCGTAGTAACCTTCTGTAGAAGTCATGCTTATACCTCGTACAGTTCAGTCTTCTGAAAGATGAAGGTAAGAGTTAGAAAATAGTCTTTGGGAAGTATTGTCTTACATCTCAAGACAAACAGAGAATGGGGCCAAGGGTTCTACCTGGTGGGTAGATGCTGTTGGTTGCTTGAAGCAGTGACAAAGCTGAACAGAGAAGTAAGTTCCTGGAGTTTTATCACAGTCCTATTTTGCACCTTAGCTACAACTCTTACTGTCTCTCCCAAATAATTTGGGAGGTTTTTTCAGTGTGCTAAGCCCATAGGTGTCTGTGTGGCCAGTCAGAGAAGTGCAGGAAACCCAGGCTGGACAGTCTTGGGAGCCCCAGAGCCTGACAGGGCACCAGCTACTGCAACACCGTGGCTATCTGGGCTGCTTTAACAAAACATTAAGACTTTTTTGACCAGCCCAAGTTGTTTATTGTTGAAGTCAAGCAAATATTAGGCTAAACTGCAAATATTTACATATTGTGATTTATTTGCATGCAGATGTGCAGGGACATGAGGTTTGTACAATGGCTTTTACCTACAGCTTGCAGCACTCCTAAGGCACTGGCTACGTTTGGACTTGGAGGATTTCTGTGTTGATAGTCTCTGTTTTCATACAGTCTTGCTATCTGGTTTCTGGTATTCTTTATTTCTACCATTTTTAGGTGTAGAAAAAGGAAGAGGTGGGCTGGGTGTAAATCAAAAAATAAAATTAAAAAAAAAAAAAAGGCAGGGGGGTGGTGGAATGACAACCTTCTGCCTAACCTAGGGACTGCATACAAAAGAAAAATCCAGTTCAAGTGGATCCTCAGTATGTCCAGTGTCTCAACTTTTCCTTTGGGAAACAAAAAGCAGTTTTAACTGTCAGGAAATTTGGGGTTGAAATTTTGAACGGGGGGGGGGGGGTGGGGAAAAAAAAAATCTTTTACGAAGTGTGAAGTTCTTTGTCAGAAAGACCCTCTACTGAAAAGTTCTTGAGTGGAAAAAAAAATCCCAGCGTGGTGAAGGGTTCACCTGTAGCCTCCCCAGCATCCCTTGGTGCAGGGAGGCTCCCCAGCCCTCGCCCCGACGGCAGGTACCCCGCGTCAGCGACCGCGCTGTCCTGCTCCTCACGCCCTTTTTGCTTTCCCCGCAAGTCCCGGCGCTGTGCGAAGGCAGCCCGAGGGCTCTTTCTTTTTCCTCTCCCAGCAAAGATTGCATAAGGATTGCTAGCACGTGGATCCAGAGCGTGGTGTGCGGCAGCCAAATAATCCTGGATTTAAGAGTCCCTCAGCACTCATTCACACGCCAGACCGTAACCGCTCTGATTTTCCCCTTTCAGCAGCTGCAATACCCAGGCACAATGGGGTGAGTTAAGGTTAAGGATGTCGTTTCGGCTTTAACTTGGAATGTCCTCGCTTTGATGGCCCCAAGCCAAATCCTTAACATTATTTTAACGTCGTTTTTCTTCTTCGTTTTATGTTTGCATACATTCAAAAACAGAGCAGGGGTTACTTATGTCACAGCTGTGCATACTTTCGAAGGCCAATGGATAAATACAGGCTTTATGCTCCAGGAGGAAATTTCTTGTAGGACCCAAAATACGAGTTGGTCGAGAGTTTGGTCGGTGGAGGGGATTGGCAGCTGGTGCAAAGAGCTGCGTCTCCCTTGATTTCGATGAAATTGGGATGATTTATCTCTGCCGAGGACCTGGCCGCTCTGTTCCTCTCGAAGCTCAGAACTTTTTTTCTGGCTACTTGACATACATTTTTGTTTGTATAGAACTATCTGTCTCTTCCCACCCATTTCCTTATCCTGTCTTTCCAGATTTAGGGTTTAATTTTGCCCAGACTGAATCTATTTATCTGATACTTTTTTTTCTCTGAAGAAAAATATTTATAAGCCAAACAAGTGTTGCCTGTTTTGCATTGGTACCCAAGTGGCTTAGTTGAAATCTTGACTGAGGACTTTCAGTTTGTTTACTGGAGTCTTCCCCAGCAATTGACGAAATTCTTCCTTTTCTGATGAGGATTAATGGTGTGCTAAAAGGTGTCTTAGTCTTGTTTTTTTCTGGTATGAGCAGTGTTGAGCCAGTATCCGTAGTATGAAGTGTCAAAGCACAAAAGCACTTTAGGAGAACCTTTCAAACAGATTTCTTAGCCAAAAAGTGGAGAGTAGTATTGTTTTGTTTGCATTTTTGTTTTGTGTTTTTCTTAGTAACAGAAAGGAGATTTTTAGGATTAATACCTGTTTTTGGTTTTCTTGCTTTGTTTTTTATCTTGGGTAAAAGTCTAAACTTGCTGTTTTCCTTCAAATCAAAGTCTGAAAATCCGGAAGCCTTTTTGTCCTACTAAAACAACCTGGGATTTTAGTGGAGGAAGGTCACAGGGACCCAAGAACCACGACTTTAATTAGATACATGGAGTTGCAATGGCAAAAATAGATGATATAGCAGTGCTGGTTGAGACTAGTGCATTGTGTATCTAGATCAAAATTCAGATGGATCAGTGGAGGGGTTTCCACTGACCTTAATAAGCTTTGGGTCAAGCCTTAGCCTTGGAAGATGAAATTTATTCCTTTGGCATCTCTCTCTACACTGTGAAGCCATCTCATAAGCTTAGAAGCTCAGCAACAGCACAAGTCTGACTCCCTTTGCTTCCCTGCGGAGCAGCCGAAGGTTTGAGCCCGATGCTTGCTTACGGATGCAGGGTGCAAGTTCCACCCCGAGCTCCTGCGTGTGTGGTTCCATCCCCTCCGGGGCTGAGGGAGATGAAACATTGATGGCTCTTTGGCCCCTGAGCACAGAAGCGGGTTGTGGTGGTGTTGTTACTGTTGGGGTTTTTAGGCAGTCACGCTATCCCTGCTGTGTACGGGCTTTTCAGGTGAGCAGTAATGCTCAGCCCAAGGATGTAATTGCTGAGTTTATGGTCAATGTGATACTCGCTTGCCTCTGCTGGCAGATGGATTTCAAAAGCCTTCTCCTTCGTGTCGGTGCTCGTGCAGCCGTGGCTGTGTTCCGAGGGGAATCAAAAACAGTTGCATCCTTGGTTGTTTAGAAATCTCTTATTAAAAATACATATTCTGTATTTCTGAAAGTAAGAAAAGGAGGAAGGGAGCACGAAGCAGCAAGAGAGAGACAGGTCCTATTCTGAGCGGCAGGAGGGTTTATTCCTTGGGGATGTTTTGCTCACACGGAGTTGTCGCTGAGGCAGGAGCAGAGGGGAGCGTGCAGCCCGTCCTGCCCGCGCGCTGCTGCACGCTACCTGCGACCGCTGCTGCCAGAACGGGGACCCCTCGGAGTAGAGGGGGAATTTGAGGTGAAGTTTCAAGGGGCAGTTTCCCGCTTCGTTGGAAAGAGGCAGAAAGATGTTTTGGATCCTGTCAAGCTGTGCTTTTTCTTTCTTTTTTTTTCTTTTTCTTTAATTTATTTTCCCCCACCCTGTTACCTGAGCTGCTGCATCTTGCTCAAACACAAACAGCAGCCGAGGGGCTGAAGCCTGCCCCCCCAGAGCAGGCACAGTGTGGTGGGGCTGGATGGACAGACCACCACCCCTCTGCCTTGTCTTCACCAGTGAAGCCCATTCTGTTTGCACGGCACCGGAGCGTGTTGTCAGCTGAAATGTTTGTGTGCCCTGTTCTGATGAGCCATTGATCCATGGAAGGGCGAGGGGCCAGCAGGGTGGGTGTGCTGGTTGCCCACTGGTGTGCAGGAGCAGTTGAGTCCTGCTGCCCTGTTTCTCCAGTGCTCCTGTGTCTTTGTGAGCTGACCAACAATTAGGACAGTAGTTTGGGTTTTTTTTCTTCATGTGCTTTAGTAAAATGCACCAAAACTGATAAAGTATTTTGAGTGCTGGTCTGTGTGCTGACAAGTGAAGCTCTTTATTCTGGAGGATGCTGAGCTGAGGCTTGTACTCGCTCTGGCAAGCAGGCTGAAGCATCATTGCTGCTTAATATTTGCATTTGTCGTGTTTGGAGCTCCCGTTTGCCACCCAGTAACATGTGCCTTGTGAAACAGCTGCAGCTTTCCTTGTCCTGGCCCAACAGATTGCTTCAGAGGTGTGCGGGAGCTGGGTGGAGGCTCTTCAGATTTCTATACATCCATGCATGTTTGTGCCTCTCCTTGGAGCTGAATTTTTATCTCTCATGCACCCACTTCTGTAGCTACTCCAGTACCTTTCAGCAGCCATTGCAGGTTGTGCTGGATCTGCACCTACAGACAAGGAGGAGTCAGGGCAGGTTAAAGCAAACCAATCTGAAATTCACGTTAGGAAACCTTTAGAAAAGCTTTGTTTTTTTATTTCAAGGAATTGAAGCTGCAATTCCTCCCAGTGGAAGCATTCAACAGTGTCAACAAAGTTCCAGAAAATAAAAAAAAAAGCTGTGGTTGGTTAAAGTGTTTTCCCCATAAAACTGTTGAATCTGCAAAATAATTTCTGCCGTCCCTAGTATGGTACAAACCTCACTCTGCAAGAACCTGTAGTAACCTGAGTGTGCTCAAACTTTGTTCTGTAAGGATACTGTATGCTTGTTGAGAAAGAAACCAATCTGTTATACAGGTGCAGGCAACAGAAGGACACTATCCTCGTGCAACCCTGCAGCAGGGGTGTTTACACCGACCTCACAGGATGCAAAGTGTTAGTTTATCTTTTTTAGAGCCTTGCTCTTTAGCCTGAATAAAAAAGCCATCAGCAATGTGAGAATCTGAATAAAAAAGAAGCCGTCGGTGATGTGAGAATGCTGGGTTTGAGTAGTACCAAAATTCCTGTCATTGCATCTTAATTTAGGAGGTGACTTTTGCCGTTAGAACTGACTGAGTTTTTCCATGGCACATGGTTTGTGGGGGTGGGAAGGAGTATGTTACAGACATCATCTGGTGCAATTGTTGCTACTCTTAGGCAAAAGAAATTAATCCGCATTTACCGAATCCCACAGCAGTTCCCTTTCTGTAACAGCCACACTGGTGATGGACACGATTTCAGCTGTTAGTAGAAATTGAAACTATGTCCAAAAGCTTGAAGCTATAACTGAGAAGAAAACTAAAGCACGAATTACTTGGCTTAAACTAATACCCTTCAGCAGAGCACAGTAATGGAGTAGCATTTTCTGTGGGATAGATGAGTTTCACTCAGGTGGCTCGCGGAGCAGAGGTGTTTGTGGTAGATGGCTGCACAGGAATAAATCCTGTCCTCAAGTGAACTAAAAAGCACCATCCAAAATCAATCTCCAGCGTTGTCCTTAACTTGAGGAAGCAGGACCAGGGTCACACTGAAGATACTTCAAACAGGGTCATTTCAAATGTCAGTTCTAGTTGCGGTTCTTGGAGGCTGCTGAACCGTAGCATGAATTAAGTCCAAGCCTGAACAAATACTGGGTAAGAATAATGTGAACATTTCTAAGTCTGAAGAAGGATTATTATGCTCTTAAACAGTAGTAAACAGATGGTATGCTTACTGTGGCAATAGCTTGTTTGTTTTTTTTGTAGTGGTGGAAAGTACCAATCATATGTTAAACCGGTCAAGTCAGCTCCCACAGAATGAGATCTGTGCAGATTGATGGTTATGGGGGGAATATTTGACTCGATTGAATAAATAGCACCAGCAAACTTTCTGTCACTGTAGTCCTGATCAAAACCTCAACATTTTCCAAGAAGGGAGGCAGATGGACTTGCCCAGAGCTCCATCCATTTGCATCAGCCACTGAAATGTATCAGAGTCAGAAGTTCAGTGGATAGAGAAATGACTCACTTCTTTTTTTGACTAACAATAAAGTCATTCAGCTGAAGTGGAGACAAGTCATATCTGATATCATATTTTTATATCCCTTTTTTTCTTATTATAATTTATTTTCTTCAGATTGATACTGCGCAGAGAAATATGATGCATTGTTCTGAAATTAAATTTGAATCTGTATCAGGGCAATTTAATCCTGCTTGGAGTTTGTGGATAAAGGAGCGAAGCATAACCTTCGATAATTCCCTTGCTCATAGTTGGCTTTTTCTCATGCACAACAATTTAAAACAGAATCACTTTCTCTAATGAGAGACTATAAATTACTACTTTAATGAGACACATGAAGTTTGAAGAGTTGAATTCCCACGTTCCTCTTATCTGAGAGCCTGGGTACCTCATGGGATGGGGAAAGATCCATAGTGCTGAATTGCTGTGTTAGAACGTCGCTCAGTATTAAGATGATTATTATAATATCATTAAGTCCCAGATGGAAATCTGGACTTGAGTATGCTGAGTATTGTTTCCATCTAATGTGAGAGTCTTAAAATGCTTAGAATTGAAACAAGAATTGGGAGGGGAACTTGGATCTGCCCAAAACCAAAGAGCAATGTGGTGACATAGTTTCTCACAGTTCCTCCTACGCTGTTCCTACAAGTGCACTGCTTTGTGTTTCAGGAACTGATTTTTCATGTAGATATTGGCATTTGCTTTCTCTCTTGCACAAAAACTATTTGGAAAGGATTATTTTCTTATTTCCTTAGATAACCAGCAGGTTCTAATGTGGTATAAAGCAGCAAGGATCAAACCACCACAAGTGATCATTTCCAAGTCAGCTCCACGGATCTTCTGTAGCGCACAGACTGTAACAGCTTTACAGATGGAACCCTTTCTCCTCAGGAACAAATCTTGGGGTAGCAGGAGTCCTGTTTCACTTTAGAAATTGATAGGAGTGGTTGGTTATCTTCATGGGGAAGTGTCTGTAGTACCAAACCCAACCCTACTTCTTCTATGGAGATGTGTTCAGTGTGTGCTTCTAGGGCTTGGACGGGTCTGGTGCATGGTCCCCAAGAGTGGCAGATGCTTTGTGCCCTTGTCTAAGGCATGAGAGGGAGCACACTGAGCTCTGCATCGTGGCTGTTAACTTCTGCCTCTCATGGGGTCACGATGAGTTTCTCTTTTCTTGACCTTATGCAGCAGCGTGCGCATGAGAGAGCTGGAGAGGAGGACTGTTGGCAGCATCACTGCTGATAGTGCTGGTCAGGAGATCACTCTCAGCTGCACAACTGTCCGGGGCAGGGGGTTTCCCTTCTGAGGTTTTTGGAAGCCCTCTCAGATGGGTCCTGGCCAGAGAAGATGCAGTGTGTGGATGGTGGCGGGTGGCTGCGCTGTGGTTAGTGCTGGTGAGGCATGCACGGGGTTTGGGTTCTCCAGGGACTCTTTGAAGAGGGGCCGTGTAGTGCTTGTGGCCAAAGAGGCTTGTGCCTCTCTGAGGAACCACTACTTATGCACAGTTATGGATCTACATATGCATTTGTATACTAAACACACAGCACTGGTGTATCAACCACATAGCTCTGGTGCATCCACCATGCAAATGGTGCTCTGGCTGGCCCAGCGGACTCTTTGCTGGCCTTCTTCACTTGTAATTAATGAGCCAAGAGTCTGATTGCTGGTGTGATTGCTCGGTTATTCTTCTCCCTCGAAGATAGGTGGTTTCATTTCTTCTCCATGAACAATATCATGGCAATGCAATCTAAGGTATTAACATATTTATAAAGCAGCGTGTGTTCTAGTGTGTTGTTTCTGCTCGGAGTCAAATCTATTGCCCATCCTTCGCCTCTGCCAAGACCAGTCCCAGACAGAGCTGTCTCAGCAGACTTTGTCTGTGTCTTCTTTCCAGAAGATGCGTTCTTTGCCATGTGGATTTTCATTTATTATGCATTTATACAGCACTTAGCATCCTGAAAGTCCTGATCCGATTGATTTCTAGCACTTGGGCAAAAGTGAAGTTGTGCAATAACAATCATTGTCCCTCGTTGCCTTTCAGACACTGCAAAATTTAAGCAGACTACATTCTTAAAAGCGGGCTAATTAAGTGGAGTTGTTCTGCACAGAGAACCAGTGTTTCTCAAATGCCTTCAAAACCCTAAAACAATCTGCGAGTAGCCAACAAAAGAAAGCATGTTAAGAATGGCCAGATCAAACAGTGATTCAGAATCTGAATTCAAGGCCATAAAACCCCTGTATGCATTAATCACAGAGCTCTGATATGAATATTAATAGCAGCTGAGAGTTGCAGAATAGATATTTTAGCTTAATTTTAAGCATTAATTAAACATTTATTAAAACTTCACTCTATAAATACTTAATAGCTAAAAAGCTATAAAAGGGCTAAGCTGGACCAAAGTGTGAGCTAATAGTGCCTGCTCTTCTGAGCTGGATGTATCACCAGTTGGACTCAGACTGGTGTGAAAATACAATTTAGGAAACCATATTTGCAATATCTCAGAGCTCTGACTCTTGCAGGGAGATCCTTGCAGTGTTAGACTTGAAGATATTTGTGAGAAGGTTAAATTTTCCAAGTATTACTGCTCCGGTTATCTAAATGATTTCCGCACTAAGGTTCTATCTGGACGCTTTCTGCCCTAATCCACATCTCAAGAAATCCTTTGTGGACAAGATCTGGTGCATGAGGGAAATGGTAGCTGCTCTGAATGGATGGATGGCTTAACGGCTAATTTGGTTCTCGCCTTTAAATCTGCGAAAAATCCAAAAGAAATGCCAAAAAAAGAGTCAAACGTGCCAAGTGTTTACATCTGCTGAAAACACAATTTTTACTGGTTTTGCAGACACTGAACATTTTTTCTCTCTGTAGAAATAGAAGCCTAAACTCTTTTTTACTTGGCACATTAATATTTCTGAAGATCGTTTTTTCTTCTTCTCCTGTTCGTTGTTATTACAAATAATTTGGCTTGATCTTGATATCCTGGTTTAATGTTGCTCTATCAGAAAGAAGGACAATGACTAGTTAGATCAACTTGGGGAATAGATGGAAATGACACATGAAGCTAAAGAAAATTAACCTGTGGAAAAGACCATGTGTTTTAAGTGGTAGAAAAAAAACCTGCTAAGGGGGCTGCGAACCCCGCAGTGCTTCTCAATGCCTCCCTGAATTGGAGACCATTAGAGACATCCAGATACTGGTATTTGTGATACCGGACAAAACGGGGCTCGAGTGTTGAATTGAGGCACTGAGCGTTTGCCTGGTGAAAGCAATGGATGTATTAATGCTAAGTGGGAAGGAATGGTATATGGCAGCAGGCAGCAAATGCCCTTTTCTAGTAATTGCCCTTCCGGAGGATAATGGTCAGATGAAATTACCTGATATTCTTTCTTTTTTTTCCCCCCTGAATTCCTGCACCATGCATTGATGCATTGCAGGGTTCTTTCAGTAGCGTTTCCTAATGAGCTGTGAGACTGCAGAGGGTGCAAGTGGTTCTTAGTTGACCTCCTTGGCCCGAATTCACGTTAGTTGGAGATGTTGTAGAGGTCAGTCCTTTTGTTTCATTTCAGAACCTGCTCAGTAACAGTTTTAGTGATTTCACTGCTGTGAAAAGATGATTTAGTGTTTCAGATAAAAACACTGTGTCCTGAAAATGCACTGGCTGCCTCTTTTTGGACAGTCTGTGATTCCAGGGCTTAAAAGCTTGCTTTGGGAAGCAGGAGATTGTTACATGAGGGATTGCATACCCCAAAGACTTTATGCATCCTGAAACTCTCAGCTCAAGCATCTGCTGGCATACGTGTGTAGCCAGGAGGAGATGTGTGTTGTTTTGCTGAACCTGCACGTGAGCCTGAACCGTGGCCAGTGGAGAGCTTAGCTGGGAGTATCTGGAGTACTGTCTTCAGTTCTGGTCTCCCCAGTTCGAGAGAGACAGTGAAATACTAGAGAGTCCAACGGAGAGCTACTGAGATGATGAAGGGACTGGAACATCTCTCTTAGGAGGGAAGGTTGAGAGCCCTGGGGTAGATTAGTCATGAGGAGACTGAGAAGGGATCTTATTAATGCCTATAAATATCAGAGGGCTGGGTGTCAAGTGGAAGGGACCAGTTTCTCTTCAGTGGTGCCCAGTAATAGGACAAGGAATAATGAGTATAATAAGCAGGAACATAGGAAGTTTCACCTCAACGTGAGGAGAAACTACTGTGAGAGTGATGGAGCCTGGACCAGGCTGCCCAGAGAGGTTGTGGAGTCTCCTTCTCTGGAGCCTTTCAAGACCCAGCTGACTCTGTTCTTGTGTGGGCTGCCCTGGGTGACCCTGCTCTGGCAGGGGGTTTGGACTCAATGATCTCCAGAGGTCCCTCCCAGTCCCTCCCATTCTGTGATTATACAAGGTGTTTGCAGAGTGAACTACAGAATGGATGATGGGAGCAGGAGTTACTGGGTAGCCAGACAGTTTACCTCCATGGTTTGATGCTGTATTGACAGCACATGGTCCTATAGTTCAGGACAGATTTGATGGTAGGAGTTAGCTTGGAAATCTATGAAGTCAAAATTCCACTTCTGGGTTGCAGAAAGATTTTAGCTGTTGAAGGCTTAGTCCCAACGTACTGGCTAAGTTCCAGAAGGCATAGACTTTGTTTGTACCATCTCTCCTTTGTGCAATTTCCAATGGATATGATAAACTTCATCTGTTTTGCTGTACCTGAGGAGCTGCTGTGCTTGACCCCCATGGCAACTACATTTGGATGGCAAAGAGCAAAGTATGTTCCGTTGGGGTCCTTCCAGATAAAAATGCCATGCAAATTGATTCTTTACATTAGATTTATTTATACCCTAGCTGACACAACAGTAGAGAAGTGGATCCTCAGGAGATGTAAATTAGCGAATGCCCCTTTCTGTCTGCCAAGAATCTGTCCAGAATGTCTTCAGTCACACTGCTGAAGTTGCCATCAGACAGAGTATCTATCTCCCAAGGTCTCTTTGTTGAGCACTTGGTTCTTTGTTTAAACCATCTTCTGAGTCCAGCAGAGCTTTTCTTTGCTGGCCTGAGAGATAATTACCTTTAAAAATACCTCATTCCTCTCAGCCTGCCCTTGCATGTTGTTCCCATCCCCTGCGCTACCCCCACGTGCTGCTGTGTCAAGCACAGAGCAAGTTCTGCAGCTTGGAGGCTGAGACATCCTTGTGTTAGGAGACAACCCCTGGCAACATCCTCCAGCGAAGCTCGTTGCCATCCTCACAACGAAGAAATAAGAGAGATCAGCATTGTCAAGGGAAGAAGTGCTGATTGTCTGGGACTTCCCTGGCTGCCTCGTGCGGATCTCCAGTGCTGCAGGTGAGCCCGCGAAACACGTGGTCCCCTCAAATCATTTCAAGAGTCTTTTATTGGTAGGCTATTAGGTGACACTGTTTGAATAACTTAATGCAAATAAAAGTCTGCAAGAACTGAAAGGTCGTGTAGGCCACAAATGTGAGCTGCTGAAACTTATGAAGAGCTCTCCCTCTGGAGAAAGAAGCAGGACTGGTTTGGAAGAAATTCAGTAAAAATATTAATATGTTCATGGGCAGGAATAATCTGGAATATTCCAAATTTCTCATGAGAAAGGCTCTGGTTTTTTATAGATACTCTTTTATCCGACAACAAAGTGTTCTAAATTATATAATAGCTGAAGTTAAGCTAAATTTAGAGAAAGAAATATCAAGTAGAAGTGATCTAAAGCAAAACAGGATATCTTTAAAGTTTAAAAGGAGAGCATTCCACTTCACCCAAGCTGGTTTTATTCCCTTTCCTCATTAGCTTTTTTCCTTCATACAAATGTTCTGCAATTTCAACTTTCTTTTTTGTGTGTGTCTGGTTTGGGCATCAGGGAGGGAGAATCTTCAAAATCCTGAAAACCCTTTCGGCCCGGAGCTAACAACGAGAGAGAAGTGGCTCAAGGTTACTGGGGGGAGTGGATATGGCAAACCCACTGCCAGAGGTACCCCAGAAAGTCTTGTCTGTGGCCATACAAAGGGAGTGAACTTCCCTCATACCCCTGATGCCGGTTCATGGTCTGTATTTCTCACGGCTGCTATTTTATTTGCATTTTATCTAGATGAAATACCATTACAATTAGTTCTCTAAGGCTTCCTGTGGAAGTTCTTTCATTCTGAGGTCAGAAAATCTTCACTCTGCTGAAAAGTGGCTGAGGAAATGGGAGCCAGCAAAGCAGGGTGCTTGTTAGCAGAGCTTGCTCTGTGCCTTGGATTGATTTTGTTTTCTCTAATGGCTTGATCATAACAGTTGCACTCTAATTTTTGTACAGGGTTGTGCACATTTCAGGCAATGTAAATATATACATTGGCATGCTTATTAGCTCTGCTGTTTAAGTTACGGATATTTGATAGTGTATAATAAAACCAAGTGGTCCTGTATACCATTTGTCATGCTGAGCTTGGACTCATCTCTTTGTACTCCCACTCCACCCTTTCCAACTTCATTATATTCCAAACGCTCCTCTTTGCTTGGAGCAAAATCAATCCTCGTTTTGCATTGGGTGGAAGAGAAGAAATGTGTGCTGGGACTTTTCTGAATGCACAGAGCTGCGTGCAGCCTTAATACTTTAATGATAAGTGGGGCTTCCCCAGGGGGAGGGGGGGGGATGGACACGTTGTAAGACAGCTGAGGTCATGGTCACAGCCTCAGCCCCCATGTTTTAAACTGTAGAAAGAAGTGGAAACCTGAGAGGGCCCTTTCCACTTGTCAGGAAAGAATACTACTGTGAATGCTGCTTCGCCCAGCTGCTGTACGCTGCAGGAAAAATAGTGAAGCCTCTGCAACTTTGAGGAATTATTTTTGTTTAATTATCCCTTCCTTTCGAAACACGGTTTTGTTTCCACTAGCCCAGTTTGTGTTTCCTTTGACAAGGGACTGGCTCGTGGCACTGGCTAAATGCACCAGGCCTGTGTTGGAGTGGTGACAGAGGATGTGTTTTTCAAACTGAGGATGCAAGTTGCTAGGTGAGGTTTAGGGGATGGTATTTATACCCACAGGACCTCAGAGGTTAAGAGATGTGGCTTTCTAATTCCAGTGGGAGTCAGGTGCTGCTTTACCTGTACAGCTTGCTAAGGTGAGATGCCAGTGGTGAAGTAGAAGCCCCAGTATAAATTTCATCTGTGTCCTGTCTTGGCAGGAGTATTTGCTTCACAACTCATGCCAATTAGGAGGAAAAAGTGCCCCAGAAGCTTCCTCCCTGCCATGGTGCTCCCAGCGTGGTAGGCTTTTGGGGTGTGCCTTGTTCTCAGGGGTGTCCTTGGCCCTCACCCCTTTCTCTTCCCACAAACACCAATGGCTCAGGCAAATCTTCAGTGTTACTCTGAAGCTCTTGAAATTACCCAGCGTTGCCAAAAGAAAGGATTTGCTGACAGTCAGAATCCTATTGGCAAAACTAGGTGGATTTATGATCTTGGGTGGAAACCAATTTGAACTCTAATTTTACATGAATCCGATCCCTCTCCTGAGCCAGGCAAAACTTCACGATTCTGGCTGTTTTTTCACACTCAGCTATTGAGCATTTCTGTTCACATTTTTGCTGAAGATAAAACTCTGGGCCCATGATTCTGTGCAACCCAAAACTTTAAGCCCATGCAGATACATAGCGCTCTGTTCCCTGCTTCCTGCTGTCTCTAGCTGTAGGTTGGATTTCCTGATGTCTCCTGCTTGGTTGCCTTTTCCCCAAAGGAGCAGGTTGGAGGGACACGTCTGCTCCAGAAGATGAACTGCAGCAGAGTTTAAAGCATGTGCCACCATCTCACATGGTTATGGTAATTGTTACAATCATTGAAAGCATTAGTGTTACCTCCCTTAACTCCTCTTAGCTCCTTCCACCGTTTGCTCTCCACCCAGATTTGTTGTGATTTGGGGTAATTCTGGGTTCAGCTTCTGCTCCAGACACTCGGTGTGAACGTGGACAATAACTCTGGGGTTTCCTACGTGCCGGCAGGCATAGGAGTTAAGTGGGTTCAGTCAAGTCCCCTGCAGACTTTCTGTTTGCTGCAGCCACCGTTTGTAAACAGGAATACACATAATAGGTTGAGAAATCGGCTCCAAACAACAGGCATTGTTTGTGTGCTGAGTAACTCTAGTGATCAATTACGATCTGGAAAAAAAACCAAACATGTTGTGTCCAGATGAATGTAAAACCAGAGCCTGCCCTGCCAAAAACTCCAACTGATACCTTTGGAACTAATGAAAAGTTTAGTTAACGTTTTCCCCCATATTTCATTTAATTTGAGTGTATTTTTTTGTATTATTTCAGCGAGCTAATGCGAAATGTTATAAAAATAATGAAATATCAAGCGAGCACTGGCTGGTTGCACCTCGTGCCGTGTCGTGACAGGAACGTGACAGGGTTGTGTTCACACCGGGCAGAGCCCCACTGGTTCCATTTATGTTGGGCAGCAAATGGGCTTAGGCTTGTGGTGCTGTGAAGGTGCTGTTGTGCCCTGTCCCAGGGAGAGGTTCTGCTGCCCTGCCAGGGGCTGTGCAGTGCGCACTGGGAAGGTGTGCATGTTCAGCTGGAGCTGGTTGGAAGGGACCTTAAAGATTGTCTAGCTCTGACCCCCCCCTGCCCCTTAAGCAAGGACACCTCCCACTAGAGCAGGTTGCTCGAAGTCTCATCCACCTTGGTCTTGAATACATCCAGTGATGGGGCATCCACAGCTGCTCTGGGCAACCAGTTCCAAGGTCTCACCACCCTCAGAGTGAAGGACTTCTTCCCAATTTCCAGTCTAAATGTCCTCTCTTCCTGTTTGAAGCCATTACCCCTTGTCCTATCACTATAAACCCTTGTAAAAAGTCCTTCCCCAGCTTCCTTGTAGACTCCCTTCAGATACTGCAAGGCCACCAGAAGGTCTCCCTGCAGCCTTCTCTTCTCCAGGCTGTACAACTCCAAATCTCTCAGCCTGGCCTCCCAGCAGAGGGGTTCCAGCCCCTGATCACTTCTGTGGCCTCTTCTGGTCCTTCTCCAACAGGTTCCTGTTCTCCTGTCGCAAACTCCAGATCTGGAGGGGGTACTCCAGTTGGGGTCTCAGGAGAGTGAAGTAGAGGGGGAGAGTATCCTAAGAGTATGTATGAAGGGTAACATACATCAGGTCCCCTTGTTAGCAGGTGATACTTGCGGTCTGACTTGCAAATGTGTTGCAAACCAAAAATAAGCAGTGATGTTTACTGGTGTAATGGGAGCACACTGGTGCCTTGTAGCCATCTGGGCACCGACGGAAGTGAGGCTTTGGTGCTCCTGGCTGGGTCTAGAAGATCTGCAGATCAGCTTTGGTCAAGATACAGGTTCATACAAGGCCCTTGACTTTTATCTCTTTATTCCCTGCAATATGAGGGAGCATCTCTCAACATTTCTTGCCTTTGGTAACCCCTTGGCCATCAGGGCTTTGTCCCTGACTTGTTCCCATGCTGCTGAACTCTGCAGTCGTCTCCTGCCCGAGTTCTACCTATGACAGCTACATTGGTGACTTCAGAGCCACTCAAGGTCAGTGACCACGCAAGGACAGCAGCAGCATTGTTTGTCATCTGAGGAAAGCACTTCAATTGCTAAATGGATTTGAGTTGAGCTTGGTTTTTATCATCCTGAAATAACCGCTGCTCAAACAATTGTAATTCTTCTGATGTTTTTCTGGAAAACATTTGGCTTGTTTGGCAGCGCAGTGTTGTGTAAATAAATATGTACCAAGCATCAGAGTCAAGGAGGGGAGGGCGAGTTCTCAAATAATTATGTAAATAAATCCACATAGTGTGCTCTGATATTGGCTGCCATGTGCATTTATATTAATCAGTACGGACATTACTGACAAGTGAATCTATTCTGCTCCTGCTCCTGAAGGTTTCAAAATTAATGCTTCATTTTGCTCCTTGTTTCATTGCGAGGGACGCGGGGGGAGGCCAAGGCTGTCTTATCTCAGCAGCCACTTCAGGTGTCTCTGGGAGGCTGAGACCAATCAAACTTTGCATAAATAAGAGTACTTGGCATGGGAGAGTTTTACAAGTTTGATCCAGCACTTAGGAAAACACATTGGGGGAAAAAATAAATACATTCATTTACTGGAATGGCATTTATTTGTCGATCTCATCTTGACCTCTTTGGGAAGGCTAAAGGACGTTCAGTGACTGTAAAGTCCAGAGACTTTTGTATATATCCCCAGATGAACTTTTTCGATGCTCCACTGACAACAGTTGTAATTC
The DNA here is from genome assembly GCA_025331215.1 of Actenoides lindsayi. NCBI lineage: Eukaryota > Metazoa > Chordata > Aves > Coraciiformes > Alcedinidae > Actenoides > Actenoides lindsayi. The sequence goes on along the minus strand of WTSP01017502.1, from coordinate 101,010 downwards.
AGCCAATTTGAGTGGCTCTCCATCTTTCTGGATCCAAAGAACTCATTTGTTTGTCCAGGATTTGGCACCCAAGCTTAATCACAGAGTAAGTGAGAAAAAGCAGTTGCTCTTACTGCTTCTGTGATATTTCCCCCTGAAAAAATGAAGCTATTCAAGTATGTGGTAAGGAGATGGGAAATCTTCCAATTTGGTGGTGCCACCAGCTACCTAAATGGTAAAGTGGGGTCATCACCCAGGGTTCCACCAAAGCTGGGGCTGGTAACTGGCTACAGCTGTCCCTAAGGAGAAAGAGGACACAAAAAACGTGGCAGGAGATGAAGATGGTGAGGAATAAGGTGTGAGGGTGCTCTTTTGGAAAGCAGGGAAATAATGAAAATAGCAGTTGGGAGTGATGTTTGCTGTTGGGGAAGTTTGAGTTGCGGGGCCATCAGCCCACTTGTGCAAGTCTTAAGGGTAGGAGCACAGAGTAGGAGGAAGAAAGGATTGTTACTGCCTTGTACTTCAGAGTCCTGGAAAACAGGAACTCAGCTCGTGATTAAGGTGCAAAATCATGGTCGATAAGAGAGCTGAGATAAGTAACTTTAATTCTTCAAGAGCTGATGTGTCGCTCTCTTGTGAGAAGGGGCGAATGTCCGCACAACTGCAGAGAAAGAAAACCAGGGGGGCAGCGAAGGACGCTTTGGGAGCACTAAAGTCTCTGACTTGTCAGCCCAAATTGACTCAGATTTTGTTCTTTTTTTTTTTTTTCAGCCTAATGGCAGGTTCCAGGTAGCGTGTGGTTGCGGAGTACGTTAGAGCTGGGGAGATTACTTGCCTTAGAGTAGGGCAAGCGTAATAAACCTTCCAACCAGAATAGCAGTGTGGATTTTGTTGCAGTTTTTAACGGACGCAGAATAGCGTGAGAATGACCGTGTGGTATTTTCTGCTCTTGGTGTGAGAATATCACACAGCTTCATTTTATTCTTGCTCTTGGCTTTTTTGTTGCCGTGGGTGGGGATCTGTGTTCATTGTATCCCGAAGGTGATCAAATATGCACTGCACGTGGTGGTAAAATTCACTGCACCTCCAGTTAAGATGCTCAGCAAGAGTTGCGTTGGTAAATTGATTAATTAGATCAATTACTTAAGATATTTTTTCCCCCCTGTCTGTGCTTGCCCAGTTTACTTCAAATACCTGTGTTCAAAATAGCACTGCTTGAGTTAGAGCTATGAATGATTCCTCCCTGGGCTCGGTATCTTCTCTGGCTATAACAGCCCACATTGTCAAATTGAAGCTGTCCATCCAACCTGTGCTGCTAACACATGGAGTTGGCAAACACTGTGTTTGTACAGGGCAGTGTGTTGGTAAGCTAAAGAACCTGGATGTTGCCAGAATCTGCTCTTACTGCTGCTTACCACGATTTTTCTACTCCTCCTACTTGCTGTGTTTCTATTATATGTAGAGAAATGTCTTTATTGATATGTAATGTCTATAAATATCTGGGGAGGTGTCAAGTGGAAGGGGCCAGTCTCTTTTCTGTGGTGCCCAGTAATAGGACAAGGAATAATGGGTATAACCAGGGACATAGGAAGTTCCACCTCAACATGAGGAGGAACTTCTTTCCTGTGAGGGTGACAGAGCCTGGCCCAGGCTGCCCAGGGAGGCTGTGGAGTCTCCTTCTCTGGAGACTTTCGAGACCCACCTGGATCTGTTCCTGTGTGGGCTGCTCTGGGTGACCCTGCTTTGGCAGAGGGGTTGGACTCGATCTCCAGAGGTCCCTTCCAGCCCCTACCATTCTGTGACAGATGATGTGCCCTTTACAAAGACTGTAAAGGTGAAATGGGTGTATGTTATATGGTGAAAAATCACAGCAAAACTTACTGTAGCTTTCAGGAAAGCAAGGTAGCTGGAATAGACTTTGAGAATTTGCAGAAGAGCTCTCCTGAGAGGGTGAGTTAAGGGCCAAGCGACTTGAGGAAAGCTGGCGGACCCTCGGGGAGCCTTAAGGCCGCAAGTTCAAGCTATCCCATTCAGAAAGTATAGTAGGGGACTAAACTGGTTTAATCATGAGCTCATCGTTGACCTCAAATGCAAGAAAGAAAAAAGCAATAAGAGGAAACTAGGTCAGGCTCCAGGAATGAGAACAGAAGTGTAGCGGGAGCATAGGCAAAATCAGAAAGGCCAAAGACCTAAATAAAGATGTAACGTTGAAGAGCCGTCGGCAGTAACTAGCTGTCGTTCTGTAGCGCTGCTACAGGAAGCTGTTCTGCTCTACAATAGGAAAGCAAGCTATCGATGTGTGAGCACTGAAGAGAATTGTTTCATGCCTTTTCATGTCAAGTTCAATGCCATTTAGATGACTTTTGTAATTAGGACTAGTTATGAAGCAGTGAGGTCCCAACCTAGATACGTGAAAATGGGTTAGTGCCAACCTGGGTAACTTCGGTGGTTTCAAAGCGGTTGGAATTCTGAATTTAATTTTAGAATACTTAAAAAAAAGATATTTTAGTGCTGAAAGTGGGGTTAATTTTCAAAGGAGAGAAATCAGAAGCCTGCAGAAAGACTAGCACAGTGAGTATCTCTAGCTCCCCAACTCCTCTTTCGTTAGAGATCCACCAACTTGACATGGATTTTCGGAAACGTACATGAACAAGTAATCTGATAATCTGTTTAAAACACCTATAAGATAGCAAGAGTAAAAACAACATGTCAAAAATCTCATCAAAGCCATCTGATTTCCTTGTGTGGTGTGGCATTAGGTCCTGTGGACAGAGAAGCAGCAGCAGATTTATGCATTCAGATTTCAGTTAGGTCTTTGGCAGTGTCTCGGTGACATCATAAGTGAGTTACAGAAACATTGTCTTAGCTCTTAGTCCATCTAAGATCTTAATTACTTTCAGGAGGGCTATCATCTCTCTGTTGAGTAGAGTGGGGATCTAGAAGGCTTACTGTAGGCTTTACCTCCTGGACTTTCTACTTAAAGGCTTCTGTAAGCGTATAAAGTAAGGTGGGATAAATCTAGGCTGGTGTTCAGTGCTGTCACTTAGAAGTCAGTTGGCTCCATGGAGTTTCCAGCAGAACCATGAATGGAGATTTCTTCGTAATCAGCTCCTTAGGTGATGTGCTGAATGATCCCCAAGGAGGAGAGAGGAACCTCCTCTCCAGGTGGTTTGTTTGCCTTCCTGCGAGGGGAGGAAGAAAGGAAGCTGGGTGGAGTAGATGTGTGTGTGTGTGTTCATGTGAGGAGCCTGCAGCACCTTCTTCCGAGGTGCAGACAGCTCCACAGGATGAAAGGAGCAGGGAATGAAGCCACTGTTGGATTAGGGATCTGAGGTGACACGGAGGTGGGAGCCCTTCCATGTAGCTTCTGCAAATGCCCTGATTTGCCCTGTTGCCGTGTTTAGCCTTGTACCACCTCTTGTGCCCCAGCAACCCAGAGCAATAGCCTGGGTATTCACTCTTAAAATCAGGCCTAATTGCAAACCAGGCCCAGTGGCCGAAGGACAAGAGTATTATAAATGCCAAATATTTGTGAGAAGCCAACTTGTCCCAGGGAGGGACAGCTGCTCCTAATTTGTCTGAGAGAATCGTATTTTAAAGCTTAAAAATACAATAATTTTTGTGCATAGCAGGGCAGCTACTCCCTACCCAGAAGGGTTTAGTATTTGTGTGCCTTGGCCTGCCAGCTGGGAGATGGGAAGAATACTTGTCTGCTCAAAGGGCGACGTTGAGACATGCTAAATTTTTTTTCAAAATATCTTTCAGGTCTTCAGAAGAAAACTGCTGAATTGTACAGAGTATTTAGATACTGGCCCTGTGACAGGTTAACAGTGGCCAGCTTGAATTAAGCCAGATCTTCCAGTCCAGAGGGACCTCAGTGCATCTCCCAGCATAACCCAAGAAGGTAGAGACTGTGATTGTCTCAGTCTTGGGTTGAAGGAGCTATTGGAGAAGGCACACCTTGCTAAAGAATGATCTTGTCTTGAGACACACGGCAGGATGGAAGAGCCTGAGTGAGCTGTCAGCACAGCCCACACCCAGGAGTGCTGGGAAGGACTGGAGCTGGGACTTGTGTGGTACACAGCTAAAAGCAATTGCTGCTTTTGCAGGTGGGATGTCCTCACCGAGTACCAGTCTTTGTCAGGCAGGTCCCAGGTATCTGGGACAAATCTTGTTTAGCTTTGTGTCATTGCGACTGCTCTTCTTGAAAGGGGTTGTCAGCCCTTGGTGGGTAGTAGCTTCACCTTTCCATAAGTGGCTAACGGGCTGGTTGGGAAGTGACCCGGGCATGTGCCCAAGGTGTTCAGACAGTCCCTGCCTGTATTTGGAGAATGTCAGTGCTGCGAGTTGGGACCATGGTTTGTGCCTGGGCTGCCCAGGCTGGGTGTGTGCTGCTGCTGCTGCTGTGAAGTTCTGGACATACATCATCTTGTCCATATGCCGCTGTGAATTTGGGTTGCTGAAGTCCATACAGATCAAATACTAGCTTCAGGAAAATGCTGGTGTTCACAGATGGCTTCCATCCTCCAGCATCATCCCTTACAGATGTGGTACTTCCATCTCTGGTCAAAGTGACCTAGAATTTTGTCTGAAATGTTGGTGTGTGTCTTCTAAATGTTCTCGTTGTTCACAGCCACAAGGTGGCATTACAGATTAAAAGGAAAACCTCTCTTGGTGTTCAGTGAGCTGCAAGGGAGGTGGGGGACTTGGGGAAACACTGTACAGCCACCCTGAAATTCTTTGTGTTTGAAGGTGCAAGGAAGACTTCTCCTTTCAATTCACAGGCATCTGGTTTTTCTAGGAGTGAGCATGGTGGTTGGTATAGTGTGGTCATGAAGAGTTTCAACTGACTCAGTGTCTGCAAATACGTTTGAGCTGTTCAGAGCTGTTGCTCTGCTCTCCTCCTGCCCTTGGGATGGGGATGTGATGTCGTTTTTGGAGCTGTGAGGACGGTGATGGTGTCACCTCACAGGCTCTTTTGTTTCAGTTTGTGTGTTCAGATCCTGAAGAAAACTTGTTTGTTTCTTCTGTTTCCTACTCCTCTTTTTCCAGTCACATTTCTCTTGGTTTCAGTGCAGGCTGAAATTTGGCTGAAATTTGGGCACTCTGAAAGGCTGCCAAGCTGTAGCAAGTGAAGCTAAACCCTCAAACAAAGGTCTGAAGCTGAACGAAGTCTTTGTTTACTTGTATTTGTTTACTTGTAAAGCTGAAGGTGAATTGAGTGTGATGTAGCTGGACCTTCCCTGTACTTCCCAGGTTTTACTGTGGTACAGGGCTTAGCCTTTTATGTTAAGGGCAAGAGGACTTGGATCAGGCTGTTCAAAGGTGTTTGCTTCTCTTCTGAGTCCTGATGAAATCAAGCATTTAGGAGATCTGAGTGAATCCTTTTGAAGCCCCCAAAAATGATACCACTCTTTACCCTGGAAATACTGACCGCTTAAGATCAGAATGTGGGTTCAACATATTATTTCCTTGTCTTTTTTTACGATGAGTCCCTGTCCTAGGGAGTGTGTCATTCTTGTGCACAAGTACAAGCTGTAATGCGATGAGGGGGGTCTGGGGTTTTTTTATTTGTTTTTCTCAGTCCCTGCTCTTTTGCTGTAACATAACTGTGCTATTGTTGATGGCTCCCTTCTAGCCCTGACTCTTCTTTTATCAGTGCATGTTGCCTTTGTCTGTATATACTTTCCATGTAAACCAGGAAAAGTAGCTCTGCTGAAAGATGGATCTTCCCAGCAGTGGAAAGAAGTGCTAAATGGAGCAGGGGAGCACCAGGCCAGCAAAGGAAAATCTTATCTGTTTTGGAAAGAAAGTGAAAATAGTTTTATTTTTACCTCTGCTTTAAGGAAGGAATGGAAGGCAGATTAAACACAAAAGCTAGCATTTACTCAAACCACCACAAGTGTTTGTTATGAATTTTGCAGATAAATGGAAGATAATTGGCAGTGTGTTTCCCCAGGCAGGAGAAATACCCTTGTCCTAACTCTTTTTTGAGAAGGAGGAAAGCAGTGAAAACTTTTCAACATTAACCTGCACATGACTGCACAGAAAAACATTGTGGTTTTCCTTGGCCAACTTTCACCTGGCTGAGAAAGGCAGGGCATATAGATAGGTAGAGATCCACAGGTACAGGTATATTTATACACATGCACACACAGATATGTATAGGAAACACTTGATCTGTTGGACATCCCTGATTCTATTTGTGACTGGTTTTTTTTTTCAGAACCATTTCTGAAAAATATTCACAGTGCCTGCAGCCGTGTTTGCTTTTCCAGTTGCCCAGGAATCTACCGGAGATCTCCCTGTGCTCTGCCTTGAGGGTACTGCACAGAGTGGGGAGGCTTCTGCACAGCCCTGCTGTCTCAATCACAGAATGTTTGGGGTTCAAGGGACCTTGAAAGCTCATCTAGTGCAACTCCCCTGCCAGAGCAGGACCTCCTAGAGCAGATCACAGGAACAGATCCAAGCAGGTTTTAAGTCTCCAGAGAAGGAGACTCCACAACCCCCCAGGGCAGCCTGGTCCAGGCTCTGTCACCCTCACAGTGAGGAAGTTTTTCCTTGTGTTTCTGCAGCACCTCTTACGCTCCAGCTTGCACCCGTTGTTTTCTCCATGGTCCAAAAGACTATGAGGAGCCGTTTGCAAAACTGTGCAAGAAGATTGTTGGTCTGGGTAGCATGTGAAACACCAGTCTTGCCCCAGTTCCTTGTGCTGTTGGACCTCAGAGCTAGCTTTGCCCAGAATATTCATCTGCCTCTCTTGTTAATGGGTGCGATGCTGCTGAGCAGTTGAGAGTGGACAGTTTGTGTTCCTGCTCAAGCCGACGCTGTCTCTTGCCATGTGTAAAGCGTGGTCAGACTTGGAGGCCTAATGGAATATAAACATCAAGTCTTTATTAAATATTGTGAATATTCTGCCCCTGACATGTAAATAAGCAGTTGGCATTTTGATTTATGGGATGATTGGCCATGGTTAAAAATATGTAAGGCTAATGAGAACATCCAATTATGTTAGGATAATTTAAAAATGGGTATATGCATCCTTCTGGGCGCTACGGGCTTCTGGGTGTAAGCCAGCTTACTAAATGATAGGGGTTAGGATGAGGCCAGCAAGAAACCTCCTCTTCCCAAGGTTATTTCATAACTGCCTACTGCAGAGTTTTGTTTTTACCACTGGAGCAGCTGGTGCTGGCTCAACTCATCTGTCAGGCAGGCTGCCGAAAGAGATGTATTAGTGGACTGACCTGAAGAGTGAATCCAATGTTCTTGGCATTTTTTAATATATATATACTTTTTTTTTTGGTCTCCTGACCTGAAGGGAGAAGCAAAACTTTAGAATAAGGAAAGTTATACATAAATTCTGTGCAGAGCACATTTCTGGATGAATGTTCAGGCCAGCATTACTTAATGCTGAAATCAAAGCTGCGGGGATTTGTGGGCATCTCCGAGGCTGCTGTGATACCACAACCCCTGTGTCTAACCTCATGCTTAACACAGGCCTTCTATTCACCTTGACATTCCATTTTGCTCTTCAGTCAGCTCTGCTCTGGAAGGAGGACAGGGGAAAGAGGAATAGATGTAGCAGGACCTCTGGAGAGGAGCAGATGCAAGTCCAGCTCTCCTGGAATAGAGATGTTTATTACAGTGAGGGCTGTTGTTTGTATTCCAGAGGAGATGATCAAAGAAAAATTGGGACAGTGTGAAGGATTTCTGGGGAAAAGATGCTGTTCAAATGACAATCTCTGGGCAACTGTTAAGTACCTGCATCACAGTAAAAAACCATTTGCTGCATCCTGGAAAATACGATGTGAACATGTTTGGTAGATGTAGTCTAGTAAAGATGGGAGAGCTTGGTTTTTTTGCAGTCTTGATGCTCACTGATGAGCACCTTGGGGCAGTCTCAGCCTTGCTGAATTTTCATTGAATGCCCTATTAATGGGAAAGTTGTACTCCTGCTGGAGGGGCTTGTTGGATGACACTGTGGCCTTGGTGACCTGGGGGTTCAGATGTGTGTTCTGCTATAGAATATAATCACAAACTAGATTTCTTTTTTTCTTTTTTTTTTTCCTTTCCTTCTATTTCCAAAAAGGAACTTCCCTCTTTTCCCCAACTCCCCAACCCAATAACCCACGTGGTGGTTGTCAGGACACTTACAAAGCCTGCTGAGTACTTGAATTCAGGTGCTTTCTGTAAAGCAGGCAGGTCCTCAACCTGCACAAATGTGAGCATTGTAATGACTCAGCTACTGCTTCTTAGTTTAAATTAGGGGGCAGGAGGAACCTCCCCTCTGCATCTGCTGAGGCAAATGCACCTCTGAAAACCTTTGTTTTGACAGCTCGGTGTTTTCTTTAAAATATCTCTAGAGTTTATTGCTGTGTTCAAATCCTAAGGCCTTCATCAGGAATGGCACTGAGTTGCAATGATTTAATTTGGTCTTCAAATCTGTAACCTGCTGACACATTAGAAAGATCTGAGAAGGCTGCCAGTACCCAGACACATACTCAAAGTGCAGACAGTGGCTTTAGTCATAGTTAAGTTGCATGATTCACACCATTCTTCCTTGGACAGTCCTTCTGAAGAGGTAATTTGTTTGAATTTCTCTCTATTGTGCATCTGTAGTTCATGTTTTCATACGGGAACACATTTTTCTTATGCATCAGGAAAGGGTGAGTAAGGAAACAGTAACACACTAACTTCAAAAGCTCTCGGGGAATTTTCTGGAGGCTTGGGATGCCTTGTCTGGAGGTGTGTGTGTGCTTACCCCAGTCTGTCCCCGTTCCTCTGGTTTTCTTGCCTATGCCTCCCACTGCTCCACCATCCCTGCCCGGGGCTATGAAGACACAGACAAGCCTTACTTCTGCAGCAAAAAGCCCACAGGTATTTTGAAGGTGAGTGCTGAGGAGAAGCGAGTTGATGGGAAGAAGTTTATACTATGGCTATTTTTGTTCCACCTGCTGTGTGGATGCAGAGGAATGCATACTCTCATCAACCCTCAAGTTAGCAATTTCTCAGCAAATTCACCTCAAGGTCAAGGGCAGAGCAAGTGCTGCCCTTGATCTCCTTGGCAGTGAAACCAAAAGTCTCAAAGGCCCTGCTGAAACACACTTGAGAAGAAAGTTTCATATCCATGGCTTGAAATGGCACTGAGAGATGTGGGTATCTGTGCCCAAGGGATGCTGAGCTCCTGTTGCCATGTCAGGGATGTCTCTGTTTGTGTGTTCTTCTCCCTGTCAGATGCTTATGTGAGCTGCTGTTTGGAGAACAGAACCCAGTGTTGTTCACACTTATCTCTTGTCCCTTCTCTGTGAGATTCAGTTGGCCAAAAAGGCTTTACTCCCACTTGTTCTTGTGGAAATTAGGGCAGAGCCAGACCAGAGTAGATCGCTAGGTGTGTGCATGTCCCTGGCTGTGAGAATGCCTGGGAACGGAGCTGAGCAGAGTGCATAACTCTTTGGCTAGTACCAGTTTCAGTTCAGGAACCTAAGATGAAGGATTCTGGGTAAGAGTTACTCTGATATTTAGGTTTTATGGGATTCTGTTCATCTGCACTGAGGTGTGGGCCCAGCTGTGGAGGGGCATAAAATCTGCTTTTTGATTTTCACGTTGGCTTTGACCTTATCATTTAAGAATCACAATTAGGAAAATCAATAACAGTTCTCATGTACTTAATTGAATAATTGCATTAGTTTAATATCACTAATTTGTGTTGTATACTCCATTCCTTCAGAGTGCCTTTCTGTGGAGACTTTGGGCTCCCTTCCTCCTTCCTTCCCTCTCTCTCTTCGTTGCTTTATTGTTTGTGGCTCATCTGGGATAGGCAGAACTGTGTTGTTCTTTGTAGTCTCATAGCCCAGAAGGAGAATTTTTTTGTCAAGTAGTCACTACTGCAAACCTTGAAGCCTCCAAATAACCTGATCTCTAATCCAGTTACAGTATGTTCTCATAAATTCCTGGGCTGCAAGACACCCCAATACCTACCTGAGTGGATGACTGCCTGGTGAGTTAGATAACAGAGTTCACCCCCACAGCTCTGCCCATAGGAGTATGGGATTGTTCATACCTATGACTAGTTCTTGTGGTTGAGCAGGGCTCTTCCTGGAATGGCCAGTGCATTAGATGATGGTTTTCTCTTTTCTCTCTCGCCTCCCACTGACCTTCCCTGCCATGTCCTTGACTAAATGCGTAGTGCTGCACACGAAAGGAAGGAATTTAGAAGTGTGTGAAGTTCTCGCAGTTAAATGTCATGCAAGCCACATGTGGTTTTGTTGCTCCAAATTCAGCTCAAATAAATGGAAAGGATTACAAAATGAGGGAACAACTTGGGTCAACCTGGAGCGTTCAACAAAATATGTTTTCCTTCGGTGGCACCTAGGAGTATGTGATGCCTTGTACCAAATGAAGCCGACGATGTGGAATCCAAGTCAGGGGCTCAGGCGAGGTAGAATTGTCACAGGACTAAGAAAGCTGGGCAGTGTTTGCTTCGTGAGCCTTCCTAGTTCTGCTGCTTGAAATAGTTGCTGCATGCTTTGGTTGGCTTGGGCCGCTGCAGAGACGGGGAGGTTTTCCGTGCCCGCTGTACAGGACAAGGAATGAAGGGAGAAGTCGGAAGTGAGGTGATGGTTCAGACTCACTAATGGGAAATTAGGCAAAGGAGAGATGACAACTGTTCATGTTGAGCCTTCAGCGAGCCAAAGTTTAGGGGGAACTTTCAGGTCTTTGAGATTGTTTTCACTTGCTGGACCGTGAAGTGAATGAGAGATCCCCATTTGTGAGGTTTTTATTACCGTTTGCAGGGAAGTGAGTGTAGTTTCTCACTGAACTCGCTCAGATCGCTGCCATCCCTGTGATCAGAAGATCAATTCCATCTCCTGATTGGGAAATTTTCCACTGGTTTTAACTAAGAATTGCTCTGTCCTGGTAGAGCTGCTCCACCCCTTTTGTGAGCCAGAAGATAACAGGGCTGGCTCACGTTTGCTGTGGTCTTCTGCACGCCGAGCTCTGAAAGGTTTGGGAGCGTTAGTTGATGGAGGCAGGACGTGTGCCTTTTCCTGAAAAGCTTTGGAGAATTATTTGCTCTCTGTATCAGCAATGCCATTGCTTTTCCCAGTCAACTGCTGCCAGCTGTGGAAGTCACGTTTCCCTCCTGCCAGCCGTTCATTGTGCTTTTGCAGTCGGAAGGGGGGGATGGAAGAAGGGGGGATCTTAATTGAAAAAATAGGCCTAGGGCTTCAGGGACATAACAAAGTCAGTGGGAGTGTGTGAACAGCAATTTATTTTGTCAGTTCAAGTTACAGTCTCTCTGACATGTGAAAATTGCAGATGCCAGTTTCTCAATGTGTCACTGTGACACGCAGCATCCCAAATAAATAAATAATCAAACTCTGGACTTTGTTTGCAGAGCTTTGGAAAGCCCAAAGAAATGGGATATAAAAATGAGCAGATAAACAGAGAGTTTTCCTTGACATAAAGGGCAGGATCTTGGCTCAGCCTTTCACAAGATGATCTTCGTACCTTTCATTGCTTCGGTAGCGTTCCTGTCCTCGTGGTATTCTTCACGTAGTTTATGGCCTTCACAGCCTCCTTGGGCTTTGAAAATGGAGCTCTTTTCATGAAGAATGAAGCAGCAGAAACTGTAAAGGACCGGAAGGAGTGTGGCTGAAGTGTTGATCTGAGACTGAGTAGACCTCAGAAGCAACTCATTAAGGCTGGGATCCAGTTAGAAATCAACTTGCCCTGACTGCTCAGGAACCTTTTCGATGTTCCATTTCTATGTTCTGTTCTTCACCCGTGAAATAGGAGTAATGGTGATATTTACATCTCCTGTCTCTTCTCACTTCATGTAGACCTCTAAGTAAGGAGCTCTCCTTTCTGTAGCACCTAATATAATTTGGCTCAGCCTTTATTATGGTATCTAGATATTCAAGCAGTAATATCTCTTGTTTTGTATAAATAAAGTAGCTCCAATGGTAGTCTCACCAATGAATGTTTGTTCCTTGGCCGTACAGAAGCAGACAAATAGCCATTAATGATCAAGTGACCAAGTTAGGAAAATGAAGAGTCTGTTAGGAGTTCATTTGGAAACAAACTGCTCTGCAGAGATGCTTGGGCAGGAGCTTGGGTGGCAGAAAAGATGTTCCTTGCCCTTGAAAGAGAAGTTCTTAATAACGTGGCAAAGCTATGAAAGGTTTTCTTTCCTATTTTCCCCTTAACCTGGGTTAGGAGTCAGCAGGGTGGTCAGCATGTGTGACTTCTGAGGTAATGAGACTCATTTTATCTAAGAAGAAAAGAGTGAGAGAGGAGGTAAGTTGTCAAATGCATAAAAAGCTTGTGCATGGAAGAAGAAACATGATACCTTTGGAGAAGAATAGGATGAGAAGCTGTAGGTGTAAACTGCAAGCAGGTCTGTGTCCAGAAACTGAAGAAGGGATCAGCAAGGCCAGTGAGCATGAGAACTTGCACCAGTATCTCCAGCATGTAGGTCCTAGCAAGCTGGGGAGGGAAGGGAGTTCAAGGTACTGTTGAACCAACTCTTGTTCTAATCACCATCTAAAAGATAAACGCTAATTTTTTGCACAGTGTTTTGGGAAGCTGAAAGCCAGTGCAGACAGGAAGGTGTGTCTGGCTTCATGACTTAAGAAGAACTGTTAAGCTGCCCAGGAGTGTTTCATGTCAGAGCATCCCCCAGTTTGTGGAAGAGTACATCACCTTGTGCAGCCAAGGCCAGAGGTAATGTTGGTCACGTAAGGCTGAAGACAGAGATGTGAAATGCTCTAGAGAGGGGTCAGTTCCTGAGAACAGGATGCTTTCCAGGACATGGTTAAATGTGGAGTTCTTCTTTTCCATGGAAGCATCCGTTGACTTTGCATCAGAGCTCCAAGGGGAAGTGCTGCACTGCTGTGCTGTGAGAACTCTATCTGCTTCCTTGGGAACTACAGAAAGAAACTATGAATTAGGCTGCCAATAAATCTTAGGACTCTTACTGGATGTTCTTCATCCCCAGTTGTCCTGGTCACACTCTTCTGAGTACATCCCTAGATGGACAGACTGTGAGAGCTGATGCAGTTACTCGAGAGCCCACTTAATGTGATATTAGCTCTGAGCTTGTCTGTACTCTTAAAACATGCGTCACTGTACGCTGTAATTATAAGGAGAGCTAACTGGCAAGGAAGGATGATTGCATCATTAAGACATTTGAGCAGGAATAACTAATTCTGTTGTTAACTCCTCATATAACCCTGGCTATGGAACTGAAGATCGGTTTTCTCATCGGACTACCTTATTCTTACTGTGTCAGGTAGTGTCACTATGCCTACATAATATTTTGAAGAGACAGAGACATGAGGGAGCTGTCTACAGCATGAGTGATGAGGATCAAACTCAAACTGAAATTTGAACTAAAACTAGTTGTCCTGCAATAAGAACATAATGTCAATAATATAATAACATCAAAAAGGGTTTGGAAGAGTAATTGTAGCAGAAATAGCTAAAAGAAAAGTCGTCAGTATGTAATAGAACCCGGTTAATTCTTTGTGTCTATTTGCACCCCTGACATCTGTCGCTGAGCCTTCTGGCAAGCTCATAGCTCTTTCAAGAAATGTTACAGCACTGACATCTCACGTTGCTTTTAGTTTATCATTGTTATTGCAAAAGGCACTACTGAACACTTACTAGTGTATCGTGAATTAACATGCTGTGGAATTACAAAGGAATTTTGCTTGTAAGATGAATAAGCCTGTGATTGAGCATCTTTGATATCAATATCATTGATGCTTTCATGAATGCAGTCGCAAGGATTTAATTTTTTTGAATATGGAAGTTTGGGCACAAGTTTGAAAGTGTGAGTTTTATTTGTGAAGATTCTTTGTAAAGTTTTCCCAAAGAATTCAGCCAGCTATGAAATGAGTGGTTTTATTTGTTCCCACCCCCCTTCCAGTTTGTTGGGTTTTGTTCCTCTCTTCGAAATCAAACCTTTCTTATGGAGTCAACCTTTTTCTGCCTCTGCTCCCATCTCCCACACCCCTGCTCTCATCCACAATATTCCCCACTCCCCATGGCCTGTTACCCATTGATGCTGTTGCCATTGAAGCTCCTCCATCCATAGAAGCTGTTTTCTCGTGCTGTGTTCCTTGTGCCTTCCTTTTTGTCTGTATCACATTATAAACCCGTGCAAATCTATGACAGCTGAAGAGCAAAGTCATCACTTTCCAATTCACAGTGCAAAGTAATAGGTTTTTTTGTTTCTCAAATATTTCAGGCAATGCTTTGATCAAAATAGGTCATTCTTCCATCTAGTCAGCGTGCTGCTCCTGGCAGTGACCAGACCTTGGTGCAAGAACTGCTGCAGTGGGCACTAATGGATTAAACGTGTCCACCGTGAAAGATTGTTTCTTGATTGCATTAGTTTGAGGTTTATTTTATGCCCTGTTATGTGGCGTTGAGCCAAAGAGACCACAATACACCTTCCTCTCCAAGGTCCAAGCGCCAAAAAGTATCCCTTTACAAGAAGGGTGCTTAAGTGCTTTTCTGAATCAAAGCCTGAGTCAGTGCTTTAATGTACTCTGTTCATGCTTGGAAATGGCTTATATTCCTCTGAGCAAATTTCCTTTAAAGAAGCTGAGCCTACTACAGTGTCTGAAGAATTCAATGTCACGCTGAAAACTTATCCCCCAGATCTGTGTCCAAAGAGATCCTGCTTAATGGATGCTACCTATTACTTACTGCCATGCAGCATTCCTCTTTCGAGCACTGAAACAGGCTGTTCTCTCTCCAGGCAATGTGTCAAATGTTCGTCTGGTCGCCCGTGGTGTTTTCCATTTCTATTCAAGGTTCTAGAGAAGGTCACTTCAGTGCAGCATCAACAGCACCTCCGTCCCCATGATCTCATACATGTGTTTGAGGCTGGCTGTAAGGCAGGAGTGTGGTGGGGCTTGGACTGCCCGCTGGAAACTTCAGGCAGCCCTCTCGTGTCGGGGAGCGATGGGGAGAGGTGTTCTCAGCACACTGCACCACCCTGCCCTTTAAGAAAGAGGGAAGCAGGTGCCTGACCTGCCCGGAGGTGCTTCGTCGTGGTTCATTGCAAGCCTGCTGCTGCCTGCCTGCTCCTCGGCTGACTCTTGCGCTCCTCGAGGGAGATTCCTCCCCTAGTCTTGCCGCGCTATTTTGAGGCAGTGCTTCTCAGTATCTGCACGAGCCCATGTGCTTCAATTAGCTTTTGTCTGGCCTGAGCTGGTTTTGTTATCATTCTCTTCTTGCTGATAAAGCAGGAACATTTTTAGAGGCGGGTGTTGTTTGGTTTTATTTTTTGTGTGTGTGTGCACGTGTGTCTTTTCTTTTCTTTTTTTTTTTTTTCCCCACCCTGCAGGAGCCCTGGGGTAGATGGGCATGAACTTTGTCAGGTGTAAGAGGAATTGTCAGGATACCTGGCTCCCTGTTGGTCCTGACAAATGGCTTGGGGGCCTCGTATCTCAGGCTGCTGGAGCTGCAAAGCAGGGCTAATATTTATTTCCATCATATATATATTAATAGCGCTTAATTACTTTGAACAAGGTCAGGACTTCACTGCATTACATGCTGTGCTAAGACATGCATATATTAGTTCCTGTCTCATGCCTCCTGTAAAGAACTGATGTAAGAATGCAGTGCCTGAGAGAGATGCCAGAAGTGGTCTGTACTGTGTGATGTGTTCTGAGGTTCTGTCCTGTCCCTCTGGCTCATCCAATGCATTATGGGTGGGACATAACGTGAGCTGGCCTTTCAGAGCTTGGTTATCATCTTTACACTGAAATCAGATAAAGATCCATGACTAAAGGAAGATGACGTTTGAAATACCTCTGCAAAGTTTTCGTGCTGCTGCTGGTGACGTAAACCAGGGAGAAGAAAGCAGCAAAGCCCAAGCAGATGTATCTCCAGCAAAGCTGGCCCATCGCCTCCCTAAACTTAAGCCTCTCATCGCTGCCTTAGGTACTGGAGTTGATCTCTAGATCTTTAGATCCTAGAATGGTTTGGGTTGGAAGGGATCTCTAGAGGTCATCTAGTCCCCTTGAAGGGAGTAAGGACATCTTCAACTAGATCATGGTCATGATCCCATGTTCCTTCAAGTTCAGACTGACAATTCTCTGAATCACTGGGTTAGTAGGTAACAGCTCTGTGACTCTTGAGTATGAATGAATAAACAGGCTGTCTCCAATCTCCGTTAATACAGGCCAGATTTAGGGCTGTCTGACAGGCAATGTTCTGCCATTGCCACCATGACTTTGTTCTATACTTTAAACTTGGAAGCTGTTGCTAAAGAATAGTTTGAAAGCTCTGGCTCTTAAATCCCTGCAAGCTCCTGTTGTGGATGCACAGTGACCTCATGGTTGCTAATGTCTCTCAAACTGCTTCAAAGGACTAAGCTATTCTGGTGGGACCTGCACTGTTAGTTGACGAGACCTTTGTGTGCAGAAGTGATGTGTTGGGGTAGCGTTGCTGATGTTATGGAGATGCGAGTTTGGATCTGTGATGGGATGTGATTTATTTTTGGCTCCTATAAATGGACAATATTGGTAAATGAAGTTTCTTCCTTGTATCATCACGCCCGTGTATTTTAGTTCCATACTTGGAGGCAATAGTTAAAGTTCAGGGTGGGAACAAAAGCAGCTGGATGTGCTGTTGATCACGTAACTTGGTTGGTGACAACCAGACTGCACTCTGGACAGGGTTGGACTCAAATGCACTAAAATGGGTGCTTGTCTCTGAAATGTTAATGCAGAAGTTGTTGGCACTTGAGGGAAGAGTGAAGTCTCTAAGCAAAACTGTAGCCAATTGTCATCCCCTCTAAAGCACTGAGGTAGACCTGCAAAACCAGCTCAGCAGAGCTAAAGCTTTATGCTAGCAGGACAGGAGCCAGCCTAGTGATGTACTGGTGTAGATGTCAACAGAGCATCATTTGCTGAATGGTTGTATCAAAGGAAAATCAGGGTGCACAGGTTTTGAAAGGAGAATGAAACTGAGATTAGCAACAATGTATGGAGAGGCACATCCTAATCTTGTGTGGAGTGTTCTAGAAAATAATTTATCAAGTGAAGGCCTAGTTGTAAGATGGCAATCGCTTGCTGAACTGTGATGTTCTGAGCTTAGTTTAATGCAGAATTAGTCACAAATCTTTAAAACCAGTGCTGATTAAAATATCCTTTTAACTTTCATTTTCTGTTTGGTTTTGGGGTTTTTTGTGTTTAATCTGATTTTATAAAGTTTGAAAGTGAGGCACAAGTTTAGCAAAAGCAATGACTACAGTTTGAGAGGTGCTGGCTCTTCATGCCTTGCAGTCATATAGGGCAGTACTGGGGGGGGAAGGAAAATGATCCAGAGCCTTCATTCCAAGAAGGAGTCTAGACATGAAGCCACTGCATAAAAAGCTCTTGGAAATTCAAGGGTTTCCTTACAAGTACTTGCATCTTTCTTTCCTGGCTTCTTCTGGAAATTGCAAAGAGGTCCATTGACTTCTGAGAGATTCACAGTACCACATAAATTAGATGGAAAGCCTCTGTGGGAAGTGGGCCAAAGGAAAAGACAGTTCTTAAATATATTATATCTTTCACTCTTCTCCTTTATACGTTGCTCTCCACAGCAACTTTTCCTCTGTATTTAGTAAAATATGCTTTGAAGTAAGTTGAATTGCCAAAAAAGTGAGATAAACTGCCAAAAAATAGTTAAGTTATATTTTCGTTCCCCATTCTAAGTGAAATAATACAGCCCAACTAGTAAATGTGACAGTCGTGTTACTTCCAGCATTGATGCAGTGGCCTCAAAAGTCACTTCAAATTGTTCTGCCCATCTCTAGGCGGTGAGGTGACAACAATACCAAACAAGCAGCAAAGAAAGCAGAAGGTCCTATAGAGCAGTTTGAGTACTGGGTGTTTTTTAGAGCTGGTGGCTGTTTGGATGAAGGAACTCATGGAAATAAGCCACAGCTCTACAGCTGGTACCCACTAATAGTTCTTTGAAGCAGAAAATTGGCTAGTCCCAAATGAGGTGTCCATGGCTGGTAGCAAGCAGGGACTGTCTGTGCCTGAGAGAAACGGTACTGGAAAGGTTATTTTTTTCTATTGGCTGAGAGTTTAGGGGCATTGAGAGTCACTGTCTTCTCATTGTTCCTGTTGGCCATCTCCCAGCTGCTTTTTGAAGATGCTTATTTTTGTAACTCTTGCATTTATCAGGGTGGATTGGCCAAGTCTGTTGACTTCAGTGCTTTGGCACAGACTGTCAGAAATTATTTTAGCAATGCTCTGCCCTGGACAAAGTGCATTTACTTTTCAACCTCTGCTCTCACTTCCAAGCAATAAGCTACTGAGGGTTTAATTTACAGTCAAACATTCATTGGAGTTCCTATCTGCAGCTCTTTGTTGTACTTTGGGCTTCTGTTTGTTGAAATCGAAGAGAAGGGACCATCTCCACTTAATGGCTTCTGGCTACCAGTAAATGGCGGTTGTTCTTCAAGGAGATATAAAGCACAGTAGGATGTTTCCAGAGAGGTAATAGTTCCGCTGGGATTGTCATGAGGAGTGCCAACATCATTTGAATGGGAGGAACTTGTGGCATTTCCTTTGCTCCATCTCGGGCATCATCTCCACGAAGGCTTGAATACGTGAGCCAAATTCTCTGCTCAGCAGATCTATCACTTCCAGCACTGGAGGGCTGGGCCCATCCCCTGCACATCCTTCAGGGTAATGCCATGCTTTATTTTCACTACCAAAGTTTCAGGGAAACTGAGAATAAAACCCAGCCTTCTTGGGTAAGCTGATTGACCTTTGATAGTGCTTTCAGGGCAGTGAAGAAATCTTTATTAGAACATATTCCCCTTAACACTGTTGAAGGTAAGGAAGAATTTTATCTGAAGTAAAGACTAATCATTTGAGAGACTTTCATTGGAAATTGAATATCCTCTCTATGCCACTTTTCCCAGCATAAAGTTTACTAATTTTCTCCTGCACGACTTGGACTAACCTTTGCCTGCATAGGTGCCTTTAAAGTCAAGGCAACTCCTCACTTGAGAGAGGTTTCTCGCTCCTGCGAATTAGTTTGTTCTTTCTCTCACTAATTCTACTTGCCTCCCCTGCGGATGAATGTCACAGCAACCTCTGTGCTTCCATACAACAACCTGATCTCGTCACTCACTTCAAAGATGCAATTCACTGCCAAATACCTCACCTTCATCCATCTCAATCTAAACTCAGGAAAATGACCTCTCAAAAAGTACTCTACAGAGGCACTCTTTAATCAACATCTGTTTAGAGCTTTCCCCGTTAACTTCACATAGGCAGATTGTTTTCCATAATTAGACACAGATAGGCTTTGATATAACCAGCTGACATATAGAATACATATTCATTTCTCCCTCTGACTTCTTGAAGGATCTGAGTAATGCAGAAGAAACACCTAGTGCATTTAATACTAGTCTCAAGAGCTTCAGACTTGTCTAAGAGAGTCGCTGGAACACTTCAGGTAAAACTCTCATCTCTTGTTAAAATGAGAGGCTTAGGACAGTGTGATGCTCTTGATGAAGGAAGAGGCTGTATTTAGATAAGAAATGGAGAGGAACTTGGAGCTCGTGTCTCCTTATTTTCCTTTGCTGGATGGGCTCTAAGGGGCAGAAATGTTCTTTAGGGACAAGAACGTGATGACATTAATAGAGCTGTCACTGCAAGAGTTTATGGTTTTGCAATTATAGCCCTGAACAGCTACTTGGGGCTCATTATGCTCACTGCTGTGGACCTTGCTTGATCTGCATTGTCTTAGGCCATTCTTAAAGACTCTACTTCAGATAAACGCTTAAACATATGCTTAAAGTTATTCATATGTAAAATATCCCTTAAACTCTCTACTAAACATGACCTTGATCTCTTGGTGCTGCAGTTCCCCAGTGAAAAATAGAAATACGATAACAGCTTTATCAGGCTGAAAACTGCCAGCAGTCCCATGCTACTATTTCTCATGTAACATAACAAAACATATCTATAAACGTGATAGTATTTACTGGCTTGATTCTGCCCTTTCCCTTCAGTGAAATTAAATAACGGCTGACTCCAGAGGCAGGCTGATTGATTTCAGTGAAATTAATGCTACTACTCAACAAGAGCAGAGACAGAAGTAGTGGAGTCAGGCACTGAGCAGGTTCTGTTATTCCCCTGTTAGTGCCACGGATCCCTGGTTATTTTGAGAAAGCCTGTTCGTATTTTCTCTTTGGCTGTCTCCTCCTGATCTTTTCTTTTTGCCTTTTCTCGGTTCATAGAATAGTCTCAAAACCTATCAGTTGACTGTCAGCTTTAAAATCTCCTATTTCTGGAATTTTCAGGTTCCTCAAGTGCATTTAGAGCTGCTGTATTTCCAAACCATCTGCTACTATTGAGGGGGAAAAAAAAAACCAACCCCAAAACACTTTAAAATGTGACAGCTGACTTTCAGAAGTCTTTAGTAATTGCAGCCCCAGTTGAAATTATTGAGAACTAATAGTCTGAAATGTTTTGGAAAGTCAGGGCACAGAAGGGTTCATTTGCATTCTGCTGCCTCCAGCCCCATAATTTCCCACTGTTTTTCAACGTGTTATTGTTGAAGGTATCAAAGTTTGGAGGTGATTAAAACTCAGTAGTTCGTTTGGACTTTAGTGTATTGTTTTCAAACATTTCCAGCAGAAGTAAATGCTTAAATCCCATTAAATTGGAGTCTAAATGCCTTAGGTTTCTTTACAAATCCTTCTGGTAAGCGTCAGATATCAAACAGACAAAACAAAAAAATTAAGCTGAAGCCAGGGTGTTTGGGTTTTTTTTTCCCCCTATGGGGAAAAGGGCATCTATTATGCAATGAATCTTCTTTTATAATGGTTTCGTGGCTTTGACAAAATCCATTTTATTTCATTGTCCTTTTACTTTACATAATGGCCATAAAATGGCAAAACAGAAGAAGTTATTGCTGATCAGAACAATTAGTAGAAAGCTCTTGAGTAGAATAACACTGCAAAAAAAAAAGCAACCTTTCGGGCCAGAGCAACTTTCTCAGGAGCTGTATTCTCCATGAAAAGGGGTATGACTTGTCTTGCAGTCCCCCAAAGCACTTTTCAGCTATCATCTACATACTGGGGGGGTGGAAGGCAAAAAAGGAGCTGACTTAATTCCCCTCACTTTGTAATACCCAGCACATTGCAAGATATCAGAATGTTACAAGACAGGTAAAGCTAAATTCTGCCATGATCCCAGGGGATGCTGGAAACTGTAGTAAAATGAGATTCTATGGAATTGAAACAATTAAATAAACTTTTTTTAAACATTAGGCTGGGGAAGACCTGGAACAGGATCTGTTTGGGAGACCCTGCTCTCATATGGACACCCTGTGATGCCCGAGGGGGGTTCCAGACGGGTATAGGGGTGTAGCCACACGTGTAAAGGTACACGGAGGCTTAAAGATCTTTCAGAGAAGAGAGAACGCCAATAAACCTCGTAGTTCATATAATCTGGGTTTATCTTGTAGCGCACAAGTCTTCTGTAAGTAAATCCCAGTTGCGCAGAGGACACGGATAAGGACAGCTAAGCTGATGCCCCAGTTGCCACTGATTTTTACCGGGAGGCCGACTCCCATTTGTCTTTGATTATTGGCCTCTGGTTTCCAATGAATATAACAATCCTGCTTTCATACGAACCCTGTTGTGTTCACTGGAGGGCTGTCCTCCTCCTGCTGTGTAACCCTCCTGGCAGGCTCTGAGCTGTGCCCGCAGCCCGGGGACAGCGGTGACTGGGAGCAAGCAGCTTTGGCTGCTTTAACACGGGAAAACTCCAGGAGTGGAGGCAGGAGGTGCTCGAACCGTTACAGGAGGCCTTGTAATTGGAACATGGCTCTGTAGATGCTTATTGCATTGGAGAGCAGTCCTTAATTAATACGGAGCCTCCAAGAGCTCGCTTTCTTCTCCCTTTCTTCCCATCCCTCCCCTCCCGTATGCGTCTGTGTGCATTGATCACATCACTCTTCCCTTCCGTCCCCGGCTTGAACACGGTGACTGAATTTCTTGCCGGGTTTTGCCGAAGCTGCAGCCAGCAGGGTCAGCCTCTGCAGCCTCCCTCCCTCCCCTCAGCTGTCCCCGAGCCTTCGGTTCCTCTGATGTCATCACTCCAGTTTAAACAGAGGGGCCAGGCTAAAAAGGCAGAAAATTCAGCTTGCCTTT
The DNA here is from genome assembly GCA_025331215.1 of Actenoides lindsayi. Taxonomy (NCBI): domain Eukaryota; kingdom Metazoa; phylum Chordata; class Aves; order Coraciiformes; family Alcedinidae; genus Actenoides; species Actenoides lindsayi. The sequence continues at coordinate 78,842 of WTSP01017502.1, read as the reverse complement.
CACCCCCGGCGAGCTGGGGCTGGCTGGGACATGTCCGCGGGAGTTCCCGTAGCGAGCGCAGCACGGTCCTGCCCCCTCCCCGGCACGCAGCTCTTTGGCCTCCGTTCATCCTCTGAAACCTCACTGTTTACACGGGCTGGGTGACTGCCATTGACTCAGGGTCCAGCTGCTGATGCTTATCTTTGGTTCTCTGAAGAAAGAGGCTGAAATCAAAAGCTCCAGGAGAGTGCTGCTGCTTGTCACGCAACCCGTGCGTTTCCCCCCGGCCCGCTCCACGGTCACCAGTTGGCAGCCAAGCGGGGTCTCCCAGAACTCCCTCAGGCAGCCCGGTGTGGGATAAGGCCCTCAAGAGGGAACGGAGATGTTGGGAGAGGTGGGGTTGCTGTTGGTGAGCGAGGAGCTGCCACTTCCCCTCCAGAAAGGCTTTGCACCCAGTCACTGGAATGCTGATCTGAACAAGTCATAATCACAGAATGGTGGGGGTTGGAAGGGGCCTTGGGAGATCGAGTCCAACCCCCCTGCCAGAGCAGGGTCACCCAGGGCAGCCCACACAGGAACAGGTCCAGGTGGGGCTGGAAAGGCTGCAGAGAAGGAGACTCCACAACCTCTCTGGGCAGCCTGGGCCAGGCTCTGTCACCCTCACAGTGAAGAAGTTTCTCCT